>OY829505.1:23396120-23525156 GCA_963691665.1 Clepsis dumicolana | reverse complement strand
AGCAGGTTACGATTGTCATTTGTTTATACAGGAACTTAGTAAATGTTCAGGGCCTGTGAAAGTAATCCCAAAAAATAAAGAAAATTATATTTCGTTCACTAAGTTTTTGTGGATTTCAGATCAAAAGTATGCACAAATTCGATTTGTAGACTCTTTTAAATTTTTAGGAACAAGCTTGGAAAAATTAGCGAATGGTTTACATAAAGATGATTTTATTCACTTGAACAAGTTTTATCCTGAAACTAAAAAAAATAAATTATTAACTCGCAAAGGTATTTATCCTTACGATTATATGTCGAGCTGGGATAAGTTTACAGAGACCGAGCTTCCATCACAGAACTTGTTTTTTAATTCTCTTTCCAACGAACAAATAAGCGATTCAGATTACGCACATGCGCAATCTGTATGGTCCGAATTTAAAATCAAAGATATGGGAGAATATACTGATCTTTACCTAAAAACTGATGTGCTGCTTTTATCAGATATTTTTGAGAACTTTCGGTTCATTTGCAAGTTAAATTATCATTTAGATCCGGCATTCTATTTAACTGCTCCAAGCTTATCGTTTGATGCTATGTTATTAAAAACCGGAGTTAAGCTTGAATTGATATCCGAATTAGAAATAATTCGACTCATACAAAAAGGAATAAGAGGTGGTATTTGCATGTGTTCGACCAGATATGCTCAGGCTAATAATAAGTACATGGAAACTTATGACATGAATAAACCAGACTCGTTTTTAGTATATATCGATTGCAATAACTTATATGGTTACAGTATGTGTCAATCGTTGCCCATGTCTAATTTTAGTTTTCTAGATCATCATGAAATTGCCCAACTAGATATTTTGTCTGTCGAAGATGATGCTCCATTTGGATTTATTCTGGAAGTTGACTTGCTATATCCGGAAAATTTACACCATAACCATAACGACTATCCATTTTGCGCACAAAAATTTATTCCTCCAGGAGGAAAAACGACCAAATTGATCCCAAATTTATATAACAAATACGAATACGTCATTCATTACGTCCATCTGAAAACATGTTTACGCAACGGCTTAACTCTTGATAAAATCCATCGCGTTATAAGGTTTCGTCAAAGTCCATTCTTAAAACAGTATATTCATTTAAATACAGAACTGAGAAAAAAAGCTACTACTCCTTTCCAACAAGACCTTTTTAAATTAATGAATAACTCAGTTTTTGGGAAAACTCTTGAAGACAGTGAGCGGCGAGTTGACGTCAAATTAGTAAATAAGTGGCACGACCGTCAAAACAAAACAAAAAAGTTTACTTGTGCTAACAAATTAATTGCCAAACCGAATTTCCATAGTGCAACAGTGTTGTCTGAAAATTTGGTTGTCGTACAAATGAAGCCTGAAAAAGTAATTTTAGATAAACCAATCTACGTAGGATTCTCTGTATTAGAACTTTCTAAAAGTCATATGTACCAATTTCACTACACGGTACTAAAAAAACACTACCAAGATCAAGTTACTCTGTGCTACACTGATACCGACAGTTTTATTTACAAAATCGAAACTGCAGACTTTTACAGTGATTTAAAAAATATTTTTTTAAACTTTTTTGACACAAGCAATTATAACCCTGTAAATGATTTGCAAATACCTTTACGTAACAAGAAGATTCCTGGGTTATTCAAAGATGAGTTAGGAGGAGAACTTATTACCGAGTTTATAGGGTTACGTTCTAAACTATACTGTATCAAAAGTGATAAATCTCTTATCAAAAAAGCTAAAGGAATAAAAAAACCAGCAGTTCAAGAGTTAACATTAAATGATTATCGGGATGTGTTATTCAATGATAAAATAGTTCGGAAAAAACACATATTATTTAAATCGATTAGGCACGAGATCTTCACTCAATCTGTCAATAAAGTTGCTTTATCTAACAAAGACGATAAACGACATATATTATCAGACAAAATTTCAACCAAATCTTGGGGACATGAGTCTATTTTCTAGTACAGTAGTTATCTAAGCGACCTTTCCTCGAGCTGTAATTTTATTTCGTAGGCACCCAATGGGTAATAAAAAATTAGAATGTGTTTAATAAAATAAAATACGTTGAGTACTAACGTTATTGTAAAATTATAATTATGTATGTTGTAGGGTCAGCGTCAAAAGCCACTCATCACTTTTGTACCTTTTCGCTCTACGACCAGATGAGCGACTTTTGACGCTGACTGTACCAAATAAGTAGATTATCATTAAGTACTTTATTTTTTATAATTACACATTGATTTGTAAATTGTATGGTTTGTTCTTTTTTTAATAAATAAATATGAAGTGTTATTAACATTTGTTTTCTTTTTTTCTTTCACCCACCTAAGTATATATAGACTGCGAGGATACCGACTGAAAACACATTTTACTTGAGTTGAAATTGAGTTTTCTCGCTTCGGAGGTTTCCTGACGATGTTTTCCGTCATCAAAAAGCTCAGGGTTAATTTTAAATGTAATATTTTGATAATGGTAAGTAAAATCATGTTCTATTGAACAGGCAAATAATACCTATCCTCGTTTATTGCATTGGGTATCAATTAAAACATGTCCTTACGTGTCTTAAGCAGCGCGGCGGCATGCAGCCCGTGCTAAGGTAATTTGCTGACACGTGAAATATACCTATTCACATTTATTGCATTTGGTACCAATTATAACAAGTCCTTACGTGTCGTTGTAATTTGATCGGCATTAAGCAGCGCGGCGGTATGCACCGCATGCTCCGAAGCGCGTGTTAATTTAATTTGCTGACGCATGAAATTACTGTAATTATAAATAGCGGCTGTTATAGTAAGTTATCATTCTGCACTCTACATTCATAACTGAGTAAAGTCGTTCCAAAGTTTTGAAAATTAAGACGAGCTGATCCGTTCCCGATTCGGTAAGTAAAATTGGCATTATTTAATATTTATTCGTATTATTTTGTTGCTATTATTGTTTTGTAAGCGTATGAAAATGCTCATATGTGTTGCCAGATGCGTTTATTTATTTGATTTCTTTTGTTTCAGAATATGGAAGGAACGCAAGACACTCAAATCATGTTTTCGCAATATGCACAGGGTCCATTAGGATTCCGAGAAGATGAAGAAGAAGAAGAAGTCAGTGAATTTGTAAAAAAAATTGCAAGTGCCAAAACGAAAACCAAGTCTAGTAAACCAAAACTAAGGCTAAACAAAGTGGTAAAGAGAAGTGTACGAGGTCACCCGCCGTCGTTCGTTATAAACAATGAAGCAACTAAGGGGAACAGACTTGTCAAAATCCAAATAATTAACATAAGTGACTCCGCGCCGGATCAAAACGACGAAACCGGTGAAAACGTTATGCTCAGTGCGCAGTATGTGGCAAGTGACGGATACGATGAGATAATAGACAGTACAGAAAGTGTAATAAATAAGATATCCAAGAAGTTGTGCGGATATAGTGTTAGTTATTAATGTTTTTACTGTTTTTGTATATAATTTTGAAAATAAATATGGTCAACAATTTTCTTGTTTTATTCCTTTGATTAAGCGATACGTCAACAGGAAAGATTTTTTTTGTAAGTATGTCAATAAAGCAATAATTCAAACGAAGATAAAATTATCATGATTAAATGCACAAGAAAAATCTTTTCAGTAAATATCGCTTAAATAGATTAACACTATTATTAGCCACAGGTATGAATCGTTATCATTTATTTCATATTTTTAAACAAACAAATTCAATTATTTAAAAATGGGTTAATATAAAAAGTCTTCGTTCAAAATAAATGATAACTAATTTTGACTGGGTTAAAAAATAAAAAAATGATTAAACGTAAATATTTATTTTTGAAAATTAGGTATAATTTATTACAATGTTAAATATGCATAATATCGAAATAATATTTTTTAAGACACATAACGTTTTTTAAGGCACAAGCTTTTTTATGATGTAGACAATTATAAGAGCTGTTGTCGATACAATACTTTTTATACATTAATTGAAAATTAGAACAACCTTTCTCTCCCAAGTCTATTACAGTACAATCAGCACATAAATCATTAATCCACTTAATTTTTTCAAAACCTTTTACATATATTTTTTTGCCTTCCAAGAAATTATGAATCATTCTCTTAAATTCTCTGTGGTCGATATACCCCTCACGCCACATAATGCCAAGGTTTCTCTCTATCCATTTCACATGCCTTTTTTCGTTTTCTGATAACGTAGAAAATGAATATGGAGGTTTTATTAAATACGCCTGCGTGTGTTCATAGGTACTGTATGCAAATTCTTTAATAATAAATTCATTTTTAGATGATTTAAACCCCTGAACATCTACGAATAGATGGTCTAGTTTCATGATATCTTCTTTGTTATATTGGTCAACGGCTTATATTCTATAATACTATCATTCAAAATAAGACAATAAGCCGCGGTATTGTCAGGGATATCTGTGTCACACTCTAATTCAATCCGCACATCGACTGAACCCGTTTTTAAGGTTTCATTTTGACGAGAACAGTCGATAACAAACAGAGGTGCTTTATTTATAAAGTCTTGTGGATTCAACAACGGTGCTTGGCTGCGGTTATAATAAGACTGTTGGAATTTAGCGTACTGTTCATATAATATAGCAAATTTTTGAGCCGAGAAACTGACATTCAAGTTTTCATAAGGAAAATAATTTGAATTTAAAAAAACTTTAACGTCACGCAAATTACAATGATCAAAACGCGATATATCTTTATCAGCAACATTTTTCCTGTTTGTTTTTAATCCAATTATAACATATCGAGGTTTTTCAACTTGAGACGAAGTTTTGACGGCCCAAGAATGTTTTGATGTTTTAGGTAAAAGCGGGTATTCGTACAGATCCCAGTTCCTAAATGCTACCTGAATAGCTCGATCTCTTTCCAAATATTTAAGCAAACTTAATCTTTCACGATCAGAAACCTTAATGTGCGGCATGCGCCATACTATTTTAGATATAGTTATGTTACCTATATACTCATTTGTGTTCAGTTTTACGCTATTTAAATTAGTATTGGATCGTAAAAGAATAAGTTCATGCTTACAGTTAATAATAATTTTGTTATAATCCTCTGCGAAGCCAAGAATCTTATTTAAAGGAATTGACACAGAAAATGATCCATGCGTAATTTTTGTGCCATCAACATCCCAGCCCCATAACTTTGACATCGATGATTCAAGTTCATTCATCGACACAAGAGATTTTATTGTTGTTGTGACCCCAGCGTTTTTAATTTTATCTATTTCAATCCCATTCAGCTCATATCGAATATCTTGAAATAAATGAAGTATAGGGTTATTTGTAAAATGAACACTGGACACCTTCGCTTTTGTTTCTCTGTTGAATACTTCTATAGTACCCTCTATGTATAAAGTACTCGCTGATGGTAATACGTATAGATCTTGCTGGTTGATAGGTATACGGATTTCATCATTTAAATTGAAACTTGTTACGTACGGTTTATACGAATGATATTCGAAACTTTCAATCGTGCTATCAAAGCTAAAGGAGTCTGATAAGTTTAGTATACTCATTTTAATAATCCTATGTTTTTTAAAAACTGTTTGTTTTCCTTCGTTAGTTGTCCTTTAGGTCTTCTTTTCTTGATAGCACAATGAGCACTAACGGCTTTGCTGTTTGAGACCGTACATTTATTAAAGTCTATCATTTTTTTCTGAGATGTAAATATATCTGAATCTCTTCGCCACGTAAATTCACTAAATTATCGTTTATATCCAGTATTCTTATTATAAGAGCGTTTAAGCTGTTTTGAGTAACAGGAAAATATATAACATTTTTAGGTGTTTCTATAATCCGGTAACCAGGCGGTACATTTGGCACAAATTCATGAATTATATGACTAGGTTTTCCGTTTATAAATGACCCGCTCACGATGTCACATTCAACTCGTACTATAGTTGTAGACAGAATGGACACGGGAAAAGGGGACTCAGTTAATATATTCGCCTGAACTGTTTCTTCTCCAAAACCAAGTAACTTACCAATCGAATTTGGTTTTTTAAAATAGACGTTTTTGGAACACAATATAGATGTTTTTAGCGTATTATTATTGCATGTCAGTGTAAAGGTGCAACCTTGGAGATGTCTTTTAAGATAATCATCAAGATCTTGAAGTTCATATGACCCTTCAGGAATTTCTACTACTTCGTTATCACCATAATAAAACTTATTATTTCGGTTGTCAATATTAGGTATCGAGTTAAATGTCGACAAGTATAGCAACCCGCATTCATATTCACCATCTAGTTGAAGAGCTGGCGAGTGATTCGTAATCAGGGTAGAGGAGGATCCCGTTATGGACAAAGTGAAAGACATCGTGAGAATGAGAAGCTATTTATTGTTCAGAGATATTTAAACGGTTATTCCAATATTTTTTTAAATATTTTAAACATAAATGTCCGCAATTAACAGTATCGAATTTTTGATAAATATTATAATTGTATGAAATATTATAATTTTTCAAATATTTTATTAATTCTAGCGGCGGTTGAAGATCACCATAACTATTAAAATATTCACAATGATTATTATCTTTGACATAGGCTACCCAGTGAGTCCCTTGGTTTTTAGAACTATCTAAATTTACGATTGCACATTCTACTCTTTTTGGACGGTTTGGCAATTTGTCTCTCATGTAAACACCACGGAAATAAGGAATATCTGTTGAATGTTTTAAAATATCAACATTTGTAAGAGCACGTCTGGGTAGCCTTTTATTTAGTTTTTTAATCGTTTTAAACACAAACCCTTTCCATTTCTATACTGTTTAATGTACAACCCTTTACCTAATGCAATAGATTCCATCATTTTATTATGACGTTCTGATTCGGATAAGCTCTTTTTTGCAGCTTTGTAGTCACCAACAGCTTTAGCGATCCCAGCAGCTCCTCCTGCCAATGACCCTAACGCAGAAAGTCCCGCGAAAATAGGTATTAGTGGCAATATACCTCCAGTTTTAGGAATCGGTATTAATCGAGGAACTCTCATTTTACTCGTATTGTTATTAAGAAATACTTTACTCGCTGCAGCAAAAGCTCGACTGACTGCAGTGCCTTCTTTTTTAGATTTGTTTTTTTTCAATTCGGTACGTATCTTAGAAACAAAATGCTTAAATGATTTTATCCCTGCACCAGCTTTCATTTTAGATTTCATCACTTTGCTAACTATCCAAGACGCAAGTTTTTCTCCTTTTCCAACACCTTTTGACTTCAATCTTTGTTTAGCCATTTTATAGAGTTCAAAATCTGCACGATGTCGGTCTGTTAGGTCAGAATATTTATCGTATGCTATATCGTGTTGCATACACGCGTTGTCCAATTCATTAACTCCTTTATCACCTCTTTGCAATCGCTTATGCAATTTTGTGCCTGGTCCGCAATAATTGTAGCCAGGTAAGTGCAGTTCAAACGGTAAGTGATTAATAATACTGTTTAGAAGTCCTCTTCCTTTCATATCCCAAAAGTTAATGACTTAGCGCGAGAAAGTTTTTAAATATATTTATACAATGGCATTTCTGTCGATCCAGCTGTTTTCGCTATCGTTAAGTCCTAACCACTTAACATACAATTTTTTCCCTCTTTTTTTGATTACCTTTTCGATGAGGTAAACGTCTGGATACTTAGTTTTTTGCAGTTCTTGTTCATAAAATGTACCGAGTATTGAGTTTTTTCGTTGGTCTTCAATATGGTAAGTAACAGGACGAGTGTGATTCACCTTTTTAATAGTAAATAGCTCAGTTGACCAATTAGGCGTATAACCTTTATGAAAGACGCTTTTGTACTTGCTTATACGCACATGATCTCCTACATTAAAAATATTTAATTTAAAACGCCGATTGGATTGTGATTTATCAATGTTTTTCTTTACTTCGGCTTCATTATTAAAATTCACCTCATTTGGGCTAAATTTTGTTGTGCTATGCACAGTTTGATTATAAGATTGAACTATCTCATCTAAAGGTTTTCCAAGCCATTTGTAGTTCCCGATGAAACTGAAATATTTGTAAAGTTTGTTCTTAAGCGTTTTTATTACCCTTTCAACAATAGACGCCTTTTTAACTGAATACGTGGAATAATGATTTATTTTTAAGGATTTCACATAACAATCGAATTGATCATTGTAAAATTCTTTTCCAAAGTCTGTCTGTAAGTTTCTAGGTATTCGTTTGGTCGACTTGATAATTAGTTCAAATGCATTTTTTACTTCTGTTTTAGTTTTAGATTTCGTAGGAATACACCACGTGTACTTTGAAAATGTGTCAATAACAACTAAAATGTATTTATATCCCTTATTTACAGTATGTAAATTCTGTAAGTCAATTAAATCTGCTTGCCACAAATCATCAATTCCTTTTAATATAACTGCGCGACGCTTGTAATTTTTTCGGGCCGATCTATGGATTTCATTCACGACTTGTTCTTTTGTCATCTTTGAAATTACTTAAAATATTGTCTATGTCCCTTTTTGTATAAAAGTTTATTTTCAACTGATTTGCAAGCTGATGAATTTGAGAATTTATAGTTTTAAATAAAGAATCTAGATGCTTCTTCTCGTAAGTGTCCTGGACGAGCTGATCGACATATTGCTTATTAGCTGCATCATTGGGTGTCAAAGGATCCGCTACCCCCTTTAATCGCGATGATTGTAGATCGAAATCGCCATCATCAGAACGCAGCAAAGTTTTATTGTTAAGTTCAAAAACTTCACATACACGCAAACGTTTATGAACATGATGACCGAATTTGTCTATGTTCATTTTTACTTCTTATTTTTATGCACTTATGTATCATCAAATTTCCGGCTTCGACTGATGGTAAAAGTAAAATACCAGTTTTATATATCATTGATTAACCAAGCCCGCTTCACGAAGTTCTTCTACAATTGATATTATTTCATTGTCTAATCCTGTGTTACCGGCATCACGGGAAGCAATGAGTAATTTCAATCTTTCAACTAATTCGTTTGGATTATCCCAATAGACATATGAAACATCTCTTTTAACTTTTTTCATTGTTGGTAGTCCTTTGCCGTAAGTACATAAATCTTCGCTTATTGAACGTTGTTTCGATAATTTGAAAAGCGGTTTTATAATGTATAAATATTTCTGACCTTTGTTACTTTTTATTGGTTTATTGGGATCAAAATCTCGTCTATGGACATTCGTTTCTAGTAGCAACATTTTATAATAACGTTTATCGTCTTCAGTTATGATACCTAAATCAGGCAACTTCTTAAATAACAAATCATATAAACCTGGTGTTAAATTGTAAGTACGTCCATTTACTTTGAGTTTTTCGCCACTAACGGAAACTAAACAAGATCCTAACATAAGCTTATCGCGTTCTGTTCGTATGCCAAAAGGAATGTCCAAGTCGGTGTTGTATTGTTTTTGCCATGCAGGGTCTTCGCGAGGAGATGCATATGAACCGGTAGTCTTAAATGAAGTATCATTTGTTGATTCCAAGACATCATTGTTGTCACTTTCACATAACATGTCATCATCACCATCTTGTCTGTTTTCGTCTCTATTTGATACCTCATCATCATTATTTGAAGTCGTTTCGGAAAAATTTCGTACGATTGTTTGATTATTAATACTACTTCTCTTCCCTTCATTAGGACTAAATTTTAATGTTTTTGGCGCCTTTTGCCACTTAAATATGTCTTCATCAAAATCGGTTTCATTAGTGTTATAGTATTTATTGTCGTTACTTTTAATCATTTCATTAAGCGGGTCTGTTATTGGTTTAAAGACTGATTCCAAAATCATATTGTTGTTATTTTTCATATCACGAAGTAGTTTAACCTTCTTTTTGACAGCATCGGCAGACTGAAGTACTTTTTCTTTTAAAGTTTTCTCTGTGTTTATTTTATGATTCATGTCTGATCTCGATGGATTCCCATGATGCAATAAAAGTTTCTTGAAAATGAAACTGGTTAAGTAACACGGTTAATCCAAAACGATAAATGTATCAAATCCCATTCTATAACATCCTGAATTTCTAGCACAATCCTTGTTTACAACCAAGTAGCTAAAAGGTACGCTCCATATTTTTGCACACATTTCCCGAAACTGTGACCAAGACATATCAGTTCCAACGTGCTCGTCATAAACATGACGTAAATTAACTTCATCTTGTTTAAAAAGGATGATTAAGTTAGCATTGTCCCTTATTAATTGTTTAGGTATTTTACTGTAAGTTTGATTTAAGTAGAAGCTGTCAATATTTTTATGCCTTCCCATTGCAAAGTAATCCCTTATATTATTTTGATTTTCGCATGCAACATCATCAAATATGATAATTGAATTGTTCTCAGCTTCATGCGGGCTTAGTATTTCATCATTTTCGCGATATTTTTGAAATTTAACTGATGGAACCAACATCAATATTTTTTCTAAAAACTGGTACATCGGTTGGAAAAGTGTTTTTGAATATACGTAAATATTTTGAAAGCGTAGTCCTTGTTCATGTAGTAGAAGAGAGACAATTAAATTAGTTTTACCGCAATTAGAAGGACCGCAAATTATACAGCGAATTGTGTCGGGTAAAAGTTCACCGTGACGAAAACTACGATTGTTGCGATCTGAACAAACAACCTCCAACTGCAAGCTCTGAGCTTGTTTTACAAACTTCATATCTGTTCAAGATCAATTCAACCAATGCGCGCGTGTTGCAAGCATGGAATGCTTATTCAAAATGAGCAGAAGAGCAGATGGTTAACGTTAAACCTCGAGTGTGAGCAAATTCTGTTAGGTTGGGTTCCGTTGGGTTTGAGTTGCTGTTGGGCTGATGTATTCGTTGCGTTGATCGAGAGGTGAAACAGAATGCCCAATGCGATTTCAGGTGTAGGTTGAGCGTTATGTTGAACGCAAATGCTGATAGGTCACTGTTAGGTTGGGTTCCGTTGGGTTTGAGTTGCTGTTGCGTTGAACGAGAGGTGAAACAGAATGCCCAATGCGATTTCAGGTGTAGGTTGAGCGTTATGTTGAACGCAAATGCTGATAGGTTACTGTTAGGTTGGTTACCGTTGGGTTTGGGTTGATTGTAGGTTGTGTGCAATTCATTGTATTATTGGGCTTCTGGATCACCACGAATGAGTGAGGGCGAAATTTTTCGCCCGATCGAATGAATGGTGGTCCAGAATGCCCAATAATATACTACTAGCATTCTCACGCCCACTGTCTCGGCTGGTGTGATCAACACGTTAGCAAAGTTATGCTGTTGTAAAGCATGGATTCCGAGCGACTAAAAATACGATAGCTGAATATATGTGTGGTGTGTGCAACTACCTAATGACATCTAGTATTATAGCAGGTATATAGGCTATTTAAACTTTAAACTTTATTTAAGTAGGTAGAAAAAGTGTATATTATAATCATGATCATGACATATCTGTGATCATTACTCAAGACAGTCATGACCAAACGGAATGTTATACTTAATCAGAAGTTTGGTTTAAGTTTATGAATAAAAACCGGACAAGTGCAAGTCGGACTCGGGCAGCGAGGGATCCATACAAAGATTTCCCTGCTTTTCCCCAGTGTTTTAAATTGCCCGATATTAGCAGAGCCTTGTTCCTAAGCAAAATGTACGCAGTGTGGGGTCATTTTATATTGGTCTGTGACATATACATACGGCCATTTTTATGGAAACAACCTTTTTAATGACTTTGTCATTAAAAAGGTTGTTTTCATACAAATTGCCGTACTGTGAAACCTAATGGGTACTTCTAGTTGTCCTAGAAACTTAAATTTGGTATGGAGGTAGCTCTTATAGCACAACCACTCAGAAAAATCTCAAAATCTTAAATTTTTGTCTTTTTTTTTACAGACAGACATAAATAAACAAAAAAAAGACAAAAATGTAAGATTATGAGATTTTTCTGAGTGGTTGTGCTATAAGAGCTACCTCCATACCAAAAAAAAAACGGACAGTCCAAGTATAGTCGCTCGGTTTTGGTTGTGTCCAATTCATTGCCCTATATGTACGCAGTGTGGGGTCATTTTATATTGGTCTGTGACATATATGTCAATATAAAATGACCCCACACTGCGTACATTTTGCTTAGGAACAAGGCTCTGCTAATACTGGACAACTTAAAACACTGGGGAAAAGCAGGGAAATCTTTGTACGGAACGCTCGCTGCCCGAGTCCGACTCGCACCTGTCCGGTTTTTATTCATAAATTTAAACCACTTCTGATTGCGTTGACTTAAAAGTTTGGTTTTTTCACAGCTTCGAGGGACTGCAGGCTTGAAAATTTGACATTAATTTGAGCATGCTACCTCCACGCGTTAAAGAAATAAAGAGTCTAAACAGACAGACAGACAGACGGACAACAAAGTGATCCTAGAAGGGTTCCGTTTTTTCCTTTTGAGGTACGGAATCCTAAAAGACGGATAGTCCAAGTATAGTCGTTCGGTTTTGGTTGTGTCCAATTCATTGTTTTTTGGTCTACACCGGCTGAGCATAATGTAAATTTACAAAGAGTTTTCGATAAAGCCATAGAAGTCAACTTAAGATTTAACAAGTCTAGATGTGTCTTTAGCGCTACACAAGTTAAATATGTTGGACATGTCTATTCAAAAGAAGGGATCCCTCCTGATCCTGAAAACGTACGAACAATTGGCATAATTAATTATTTAGGAAGTTTTATAAAAACATAGCACAAGAAACAGAAATACTAAGAGATTTGCTTAAAAAATAAATAAAATGAAATAAAATACATTTATTTCGGACAACAGAAACTGAAGCCTAAAGTTTTATGGCCTAGCACTAAGTAGCAGAAATATGAAGTCGGTGCGGTGCGAGCGGAATATTCTTTGAATGAAGCACAGACAGAATTTATTTTAGAGGATTATTTTACGTTTTTTTTGTAAGGTTTTTTTTGAAGGCGGTTCTACTTTTTTGTTAAAAGATTTTTATTTCACAATTTTACGTTGATTTAACATTTTTAGAATTATCCTCCAACTCCCAACAGTTAAGGATTCGTACCTTCCATTTTCAGCTCATCAACATGAGATGATGACAACCAGACTCAAATACTTGAATAGCCTTAGAAAGTATATGAAACACATAATAAGTGAATATAAAATTTGAGGGTTGCCCTCGATTTCCCTGAGATCCCATCATCAGATCATGACTTGGTGACAATGGCACCTCCTCAGAAGTATACTCTTAATGATTTAACATTTTCAGAATTATCCTCCAACTCCTAACCGTTAAGGAGTTGTACCTCCCATCATCAGCTTACCAACATGGGATGATGACTACCTGACGCAAATACTTGAATAGCTTTAGGAAATATATAAAACACATAATACATGCCTATAAAATTTGAGGGTTGCCCTCGATTTCCCTGGGATCCCATCATCAGATCATGATTTGGTGACCATGGGACCACCTCAGGAGTATACCCTTTCGAATAAAAAAAGAATTTTGAAAATCGGTCTACAATTGACAGAGTAATCGATGTACATACATTTAAAAAAAACATACAGTGGAACGTAGAACCTCCTCCTTTTTTAAGTCGGTTAAAAAGTAAAGCGATTGGCAATGGAATGCTAATCATGAAGCTACATTTATTCGTTTAAAAGAGATTATATGTCAAACTACAGTCTTAGTTCATTTTAATGTTAAAAACCTATTGTATTGTCAGTAGACTCAAGCCAGCAGTCAGCAGTCGGAGCTGTGTTACTGCAAGATAATCACCCAGTTTGCTACAATTCAAAAACAATGACGTCGTGTCAACAACGAATTTCTCAAATTGAAAAGGAATTATATGCCAGTCTTTGGATGTCTACAATTCCATCAATATATATATGGTCAACTGGTGAGTGTTGAAACAGATCATCGTGCTTTAATAACACTATTTAAAAAACCATTGGCAGAAGTACCTACACGATTACAACGACTAATGCTAAAAATACAAGTGTTCGATTCGAAAGTAGAGTACAAACCAAGCTGTAAAATGTACATAGCCGATTCATTGTCCAGAGCACCGCTACCAGAAAGTAGTGAGGATGAACTTGTAACTACATTGATGAAAATGTAACTACTCATGTCAATTTACTTCGATTGATCATAGTGAAGGAAGTTATGCATCGCTCCCATACATAATAATGTCTACTAGGGCAAGTTTGGTATCATTTTCGTATAAACCAAAGACGTGAATTCATTCCTGTTCATTCCTGATATTCGTTTATTTTTTTTCAGTTTCATAGTAATTTTACAAGAAAAACGTAAAAAGGTGAAAATTTTGGTTGGAGATTTTTGCTTTGAGAGCTAATAACTTTTGTATAGTGACAAAATATCCAAACAGGAGTCCATTCACTGTCTTCCATTTTCCATCCCAAGAAGAAGTACTCGGAAGCTTTTGGAGAGGCACTAAGGCTTGTCCCAAGACATGGACTCCTTGATATATTGCCCGAAGTGTGTTCTGACGAAGAGCGGCGACCGTTGGAGGTATGTTTTCTAGCTGTAAATAGATATTTTCTGCATTCGTTGACTGTTGTGCAAGGGTCTGAGCTGAAACATTCACTACAAAATAGATTGCAACTATTTTATATCAAAATAGGTACGCTCAATTTGTATCAAACTAGTTTATACTTACCGGTCGTACGTTGTAATAATAAATATCTGAATAAAAGTGTCCGCTTCTGCCAATTTTTTGTCCAACAATGCTTTGCATCCGCAAATTGCTTCAGGGTAGACATTCCAGGCATCAAAGGCACCCTTTTTGCCTCTCCTATTAAATGAAGACACCGTATCGCGTCCTGTCAAGGTATGAAAAATTGGTATTACTTCGGCTCTTTCTGGTCCTCTAATAATGTAGGAATACATTTGTTAGTATGCATTTACTGCGTAAATTTAGACGTTTTCATTACTAAGGGCATGACAAACATGTACCGAGTGCATTGGCAATAGAGTGGCATGAAACATAAGTGTGGTTTTTGCCTGTACCCATGTGGATCCACAAGTCATCTAATTCCGGCAGCTTTTGAATACACGAGACTGCTAAGACCATCACGTCTGTATCTACAGTACGAATAACTTTTTCCGCAGTAAATACATACTAACAAATGTATTCCTATATTATTACAGGACCAGAAAGAGCCGAAGTACTATCAATTTTCCATGCCTTGACAGGATGCGATACGGTGTCTTCTTTTAATAGGAGAAGTAAAAAGAGTGCATTTGATGCCTGGAATGCCTACCCTGAAGCAATTTGCGGATTCAAGGCATTGTTGGACGAAAAATTGGCAGAAGCGTACACTTTTATTCAGATATTTATTATTACAACGTACGACCGGTAAGTATAAACTAGTCTGATACAAATAGAGCATACCTATTTTAATATAAAATAGTTACAATCTATTTTGTAATTAACATTTTATTTTTCAGCTCAAACCCTTGCACAACAGTCAACGAATGCAGAAAATATCTATTTACGAAGAGGGACAGACACAGCTAGAAAACATACCTCCAACCGTAGCCGCTCTTCGCCAGAAAACACTTCGGGGAAATTTATCAAGGAGTCCATGTCTGGGGACAAGCCTTAGTGCCTCTCCAAAAGTTTCCGAGTCCTTCTTCTTGGGGCTGAAGAATGGAAGACAGTGAATGGACTCCTGTTTGGTCAGATTTATCAGATGTCGCAAGGGTGTGCCCGACACTCACACGTTGCAGGTGCAAGAAAGGTTGCAAAAAGCGTTGCAACTGCATTTAAAAGAAAATAAAAGTGCACAGAATTATGTATGAGTGCCGGAAACTGCGGCCATTAAATTGCTTCATAAAAATATGTAGAAAGTATTTTATTTGGCATCACAAAATTTAACAAATTAAGCTTAAGCAGATACTCGTTCTCGACCATTTTGTAAAATAAACGCCGCCTAGCGCATGTCCAGCTACCCGCGCTGCGGTAATTTAATATATTTTTTCACCATCTTTTTTCATAGGGACATATTTTTTTCACTATACCAAAGTTATTAGCTCTCAAAGCAAAAATCTCCAACCAATATTTTCACCTTTTTACGTTTTTCTTGTAAAATTACTATGAAACTGAAATAAACTAATATCAGCAATGAACTCTACGTCTTTGGTTTAGATGAAAATAATACCAACTGGCTCTAGTAGCCACCAGGACGAGAATAGTTTTTTTTTTAAAGAAGACGGATGGCGGCCATCTTTGTACCCCTCCGTCCCCGACTGGCCGCACATTTTTTATACTCAAGGAGCATATGTGATGAAGCACATAGCATAATAATTTTTTTTTGGGTAAATTTCATAATTCCTCCACTATCACAAACAACTGGGCTTAGGCCTCCTCTCAGAATGAAAGGGCTTGGGCTATAGTTCCACGCGGGCCCAGTGTGGATTGAGATAACTTCAGACACAACAGTATTGAATTGCTTCGCAGATATGCAGGTTTCCTCGCGATGTTTTCCTTCACCGAAAAGATCATATTTGAACACTCTAGCAGCTCCAATATGTCTGATGGTGACTAAAGAATGAGAATATACGTAAACGTTCTACTCTTGAAATTTGTGTATCCACTGGTTGAGTAAATTGTTTGTGTAAAACCATGGTCAGTACAATCACGCTAGATGTTTGGACCTGAGCCCAAGTATTGATTTATTTGGCTTTCGTTTTCATAATAGGCGGCAAAAACATATTTATGAGCATGTGATTTAATTTCGTTTTGACGAGGTATAAACTTGGCATGATAATTAAGAATAAGAAAAACAAAACTGCATGAGAATTTAGCTCCTAGTAAACAGAGACATGTAGGTTTCTTTAATTTCCTGTACTTTTTTGAAGTTAGGCTGCTTGGGATCAAATGCACTACACTTGTATCATCTGGGGTCACGGTAGTGCTCCCGCCAAGTCGAGCACGGCCGTACCATCCTTTTTTCGAAGTAACTCATGGCACTTTTGACCCCCTGTAACTTCATTGTGAATAAAGCTATAAAAGTTGTCTGAATGTTGTCAAAAGATTTTGTAACAATCGTCCAGGGAAATTGATTATAATTTAAAAAGAACTATTGGCATACTAACCTGACAGTGGAGCGGCGTTGAAGCACGCGCGCTGCTAAAGCTGGTGTCGCTGCCATTACATTTCTCCATCGAGCTCATGGTTGCAGCATCGAATGGCTCTGATTTGGTTTCCTCATCCTTGGTGCTGCAATCCTGTTAGCATTTTTCTTAAATTAAAAGTTGAAAAGCAACAGCTTTCTTCAGGTAAACAGATAGCTCAGCAATATAAACTTTATTATTTACTACAATACCTTGTCTGTCATGTCAAACATACAATCTTTTGTAGCTGGCAGGTCAACCAGGTTAATCATCATGCCTAGATTCCTATTATGATTATTTTAGGGTAAATTTAAATTGAGCCGGGGTCAGGCAGGCCCACTATCATACACTTGAATATTACAAGAATTAGAGTTTAACACGTTTTCCTTAGTAATGCCAAAAGGATCACTCATATATTAACATTGAGTTGAACCCAACATGTTAGTCTAGTAGTAAAATACCAACGGGGCCCAAGTTTTATTTGCAAGTTAGTACAGTCAAGGAATCTGAATGTTTAGCTAGGTGATACATTTATGTACATATGCTGTATTATAATTCCAAACACTACAGGACTATGTAATGGAAAAAATATATGTATGAAGTATAAAAATTCAATAATACTCTTAAAAAAACCCCATTTCCTATGGGTTAGCATTGTTAAGTTAAATGAAAGAGAAAGTGAATGAAAGAATGAAAAATGAAAGAGAGCAATGTTATAATAAAAGATACCTCCTGCCTAGCCTTTTACAGCTATTAAAAATAAAGTTACAGTACCTTACAACATCTTGCCAGAAAGCTGTAAGCTTTAGTACTTATGGTGAAGGTACACTGACCTGAGGCAAGTCGAGTGAAGCCTTGCTGCTGCTACTGCCGCAGCTAGTCTCAATGCCATTGTATCCATCCCCAGTGCCTCTTGTCTCTGCCATCTTTGTATTTAATTCGTCCTGACCAGATCTGCTCCGCTTCCTCGACATTATACTCTTTTGCATGGGAATGTTCAATATTCACCTAAACCAAAACTATGTACTGAGTAATTATAATGTATCATGAAAAAAAAAACGTTTTTAATATTTTGAGAAAAAAGGTGACCAAAGAGCTGGTGTGTTCCCCGGCCAACATATAGGCATTGCCATACAAAAAAGGCAACACCGCCAGCCTTTTGGGCACCTTCCCCTAAGGTAGCAGACTCCCGAGATGTTTTCCATTTTAGGTTTTAGATTTAATTATTGTTATTATTCATTTTGTTTTTGTTTGTTTTGTTGTAATAAATTCTTTAGAAACTTATAAACACTATCCCTACTTGAAAATATTTCAGATAAATCTAGTACAGACCATAACATACTTTTAGATAGTAAAGAAGGTAAGTAACAATGTATACTGCATTGGTAGCCATTTGAACCACTGTCATGATCAATGTGTGTTGTGTCAAAGTTTGTTCAGATCATGCATTCATAGTAGGATTAATAGATGCAACTGTAGAAAATAACACCAAATATAATGTGGTCCTGTCGGAAAACATGACAGATCCAGCAAAATCGACAAACCAGGAATTAAACACCTTTTTTATATTTTAAAATAAAAAACAAAAAAGTTTGTTATTTACCCACGGGATACACTTACACTATATAAAAATAATAATCAGAAACAATCAATCAATCAATCCAAACATGAAGGAAAAGCAACAATTTATAATTTCCAAATTGACATACTAAATTTTGACAATGAATTTTTGTACGACACTAATAAATTTTACATTCATACAGAATAATAAATAAATTCAATGGAACATCTGCGTTACAACAACAAAAAGCAGAAAGAAGCTACGTACCACATGGTACAGAACTAAAGATGCTTAGTGGATGTAATTTGCAAAATCGAACTGTACTGAAATGTACTGAGCTAAAATAAAAGTGCAATAAAATGTTGAAACGTCAGTCAACTCGATTTTTTTTTAAATTCATCCCATAAGGGATAGGCAAAGGAACCAAAGGAAAGGAGCCCATACAGCCACGTCTAATTTGTTTTGCAAATTTCTGTATATTAAAGGGTTCGCTAATGTTTTGTCGAAACTTGTTTAACAAAAATTCATTTCACAACCAACATTTCATATATTATTCATTTCACAAACACGTTGTTGCAAAAAATGCTCATTCAATTACTCGACAACTATACATTTAGAAACTTTGACACTGATACTTTATTTACATAATAAAAGCAATTTACAATGACATTAAATCTAAGCTTAAACTAAATAAACTACAACTTAAAACTAAATTAAATCTAAATAAGGCCCCCGTGGCAAAGTGTCCAAAAGGCTGGCAGCGTGGCCTCGCTGAATGGCAATGCTGATTCTTTGAGAGAGAAAACTGCCAGCCCTTTGGTCACAAGTTGCATCAACTAACCGCTTTTGTAACTCAGAAATAAGCTTGTAAGCGCTCGGACCCCATGGACCCAAAGTTACAAACCCGACAGCAACAAAATTATAATTCGGACCGAGAGATTGCTACTTAGATTTTTTTAAATTTTCGGCCGTTTCTCCCGCCGCACCAGCTTTTTGTGTGGTTCCCTGGAGATGTGAGGGTGCTACTGTATCGACACAGGTCGCATCCCAAACCAGAACCCTACCCATTCTCCAGGGAATCAGAGACATACCGTCCGGCCTTTTGCCATCGTCGCGGGCAATGCCGCTTGGCTCCAAAATGGCCGGCACGTTTGCAGAGGCAAGAGCCCGGCGGATTATGTCATTGAGCGCGGCATGACGGGAGAAACGGCCGGCGCTCTTTTGACAGGAAAGTCCATGGTGTCCCGTTTCGTCCACATTGGTGCCAAAGAGGCAACGGTGTGGTGAACACAGCGCAACACCCAGTCTTAGCCCGACTGCAATTCTCAGTGTTTCAGGCTCAAGAAAGGTTCCGGTGTTAACGGAAGGATAAGCATGAATGACACTTGACAAACATGGAAAGACCAATTATTATTTTAAAAATGTTCATTTCACAAATAAATCGTTTTTAAAATCATTTATTTTCATTGATGTAACAAAAAAAGACGGATATGCCATCCCTTCACCGAACGCGGACAAGCAATATAGGTGATTCGATGACTTAGTCGCCAACGGCCGCCGCTCAGGTGACATCTCCTTGACTTGCCCAATTTCAACAGTTTTACACATTTTTGAACTATACAAACAACACGAAAAAGAAAAACACGTAACACACATTCAATACGTAAATAAATAATATACTCATTATTTGTAAAGAAAACCATGCATTTAAAATTATAATATTATAGCCAAATAGCAAATTGCAAGGCCAACAATTTATTTCCCCACCTGATAAATTCATACCTCTAATATTATGGCCAAATAACATAGGGGCATTAATTTCCCGACCTGATAAATCCCGACCCGAGTAGAAATACGGAAAGAAAAACTCCCGGTTAACTTTCTAATAATATTTGTTTTTTATTTTACTATAGCTTTGTTCGATCATGGTAAATTGAATAAAACTATTACAGAAACTGACTATTCCAACGACTGTGCATTATCTGGCCAATGACGACACTGTAATATCTTTTTTGTGTTTTTTCCGTTATTTTATATTTTTACCTTTGAAACTTGCCACTCTGTGAGCTTTTTCGTCTCTTATACGTAAAATATTATCAGTAGTGGCTCTGTGAGCTGTAGACCTCGTGAGCTCGTAATTTTTTTTTCAAAACAAACTATAATTGTCGAGCCTGTTTACAACATTTTACACCGTAGAGAACAGCTGGACAGACATACGAATTCTTTTTTGTCCAATTTGAAACGTTGACGCTTCGGTCGCTCGGTCAATAAAGAACGACCTGTTATTTTATGTACGTGAATTAGCAAGTCATTGTTATCATGCGACTACTTGTTATTTTGTGGACATGAATTAGCAGGTCGGTAGTCGTATATTATCCATACGGTATATTTGTTTGTGGTAGTTTGACATGTCAGTATAATGACAGCTAATGAGTGAAGGCCGCATTTTGTCAGCGCTAAAGAGGTGCGTGGCCAGTGTTTCATGTTTAAAAGTATTAGACCAAGTCTGAGTAATCTATGCCTTGATAACTTATCCGTTAGTGTATGGCAGCCTTATTTGTGTTATCTTTATTTTTATGGTCTATGCCATGCCCTGTTCTGTATTGTCTCTTGCTTGCTCTGTCATCCGCCTGATCGTATGCATCTAACCAATCTAACTGAGATTAAATCTTTAATTATAATAATCATCGTGTGCAGTATTTTAACTAAATGACGAGACTATGTATTGCATATATTCTGTGAAATATACGTCGGTGCATATTTGAAGTTGCTGTTTTAATTACTTTGGCAAAGCTGCTGCGAAGGTTGAGGAATCCACGGCATCCTCTCGGTGTCAGGCTTGTACACCAAAAGGTTATTTGGCCCAGCTCAAAGCCGAAGAAAGCTGAAAGATAGATCAGCAGAAAGCACCAAGTAAGTTAAATATACTTAACCTACAAAAATATGCCCGAACACACTGAGAACGTACAAGCGACCATGCCGCCGTTACCGACTAGCACGTTCGGTACACATGTTGAACGATTGGAAGGCGCGCGTAATTATTATGCGTGGAAGTTCGCTGTCCGCATGTCATTAATGCACGACGGATTATGGGATTTGGTGGAAAAAGGAGGAGAGCAGGGAGATGCGCGTGACCAGCGTGCCCTCGCTCGCATTTGCCTGGCTTTAAATTCGAGCATTTACCAGTATGTCAGAACCGCCAAGACGTCGAAAGAAGCGTGGAAAAATCTTTCTGATATATTTGAAGATTCGGGGTTGGTTCGTCGAGTTCTATTATTGAGGCAGCTACATAGGGTGGATTACTCTAACTACAACAATATGTCAGATTACATTGAAGCCATCATGATGTTAGTGCAGCAATTAGCCGACATTGGTAAGGCTATTGAAGATTCGGAAGTTGCAGAAATCCTTTTTAGCGGACTATCATTGGAGTATGATCCTTTAGTATCTAACCTGGAAACAGTCAGTATGGCCAGTACACTGACGAGTGAAGTAGTCAGAGCGCGGCTGTTACAGGAAGAGACCCGTCGATCGACTGATGAAAATACTGCTTTTTGACAAGGAAGAACAACTTAAGAAGATGTCACTACTGCAAGAAAGCTGGCCATATCAAGAGTAATTGTTTTAAGATGAAGCGTGATAGAAGAAATGAAACACAAGACAAGGCTTTGACCGCTTCAGCTTTATTGGTACACCCAAAGGATGTGTGGTTTGTCGATTCAGGAGCCACGGCACACATGTCTAACAGTAAAGATAATTTTCTCAATTTTAAGCAAAATTATTCTAAAATTATGGTAGCAAATAATGAGGAGCTCGAGTGCATAGGTACTGGGGACTGCAACGCTAATTAATTAAAAAAACGTCACACCACGTAGAATTTTGACCCTCAGAAAAAGGAAAAATTACAAACAGGCGAACACATTTATTACAGAGAAGGTCATCCGCGTAAGAAAACAAAAGGTTTCACAGAGTCGTATAAAAAGGTATAAAACAGGAATAGGTCCTAGGGGATTACACGCCTTAAAATAACAGAATTACCTACGCATACTCAGGACAGAGAATAAAAATAATCAAATAATATTAGGCGTGCGCGCACCAAAACAGTACAATTACACCTAAATCTTAACAAATTACTTCGCCAAAGCAGCCCTAAGATATATGACCGGTAAACGAACAGTTCGACCAATATTACCGGAAAAAATAACTAAAACAATTATGACATTGAATAACATTTATGTAACTCTATACTTCGTACAACCGGACCCGAAGCACACGGCATGTGTCTTCGGAGCGTAAAATAAAAGCGTTAGCCGTAGTCCTTTGCGGGCATTAAATAAAAATTGATTAAATGTACAATACCGTGACTTGGTGAATAAAACTTGGGGTAGGTAAAACCGTATTACGATACTTCCGTCTCAACGTCTGGTGACCGTAAACAGAGTCCGTTGGGTAAGGGAGAAGCTGAAAAAATATAAAAAATAAAGAGACTGAATATTGGGATCGACCGAAACACACGGACACGCAAAACTACGTGGATAACTTGAAGAAAATACAAAACTTAACCAACTCACCCGTATGATAAACGGCAATTTAAACCAACTGCTGTAGCGGCTCTCGGTGTCAACCAATAAAAACCGGCGGCAAATAGAACACGAAGGGAAGTCGCCGTATGCTTTCCAGTAACAGTTCACAGGCAACACGACTTTTATTTCGTCTTCAGTAAAAATTCACACAGCCGCACAAAGGGCTTTTATATTCCTCTGTCAAAATTTACCCTGTCACTACTTGAAACCAGCGCTGAATTTAAAAAGGTATCAATACAGCCAGCCAGGGCGGAAAAAGTCTCACGACTAAAAAGATTTGACACGTAGCGAACTTTTCGCTACAGGACATATTATTGAATTTAAATGGCAATATTAGAAAACTAAGTAATGTTTTGTTTGTACCGAAACTTTCCACCAATTTAATTTCAGTGAGTAGGCTAATTGAAAATGGTTATAATGTGTCGTTCAGCAGCGGAGGATGTGTCATTGCAGATCTTAAGGGTAAATGTATAGCATCTGGTTTAAGTCACAATGGAATGTACAGGTTGAATGTAACAACATGTGAGCCTTTGCGCAATGAGGTGAATTCTGTGTTCTTGCAGAGGCAAAAGACTACGAATTCTGCTGTCGCTGACCGGCAATTGTCAACAGAGTTATGGCATTTGAGGATGGGGCACATAAATAACAAAGACTTGAATAATATTAGGGATAGGGTGTCAACTAATGGCTTTATGTTTCAGCACCAGAAGGAAACCGATACATGTATTCCTTGTTTAGAGGGAAAACTTCCATCAAAACCTTTCCCTACAGGACCAAGCAAAATTCCTGACCAGCCATTGGCCCTGATTCATTCTGATGTGTGCGGCCCCTTACCGACCAGCTTGGGTGGCGCAAAATATTTACTCACATTTACTGATGGCTGTACAAGAAAGTCATTTGGATACCTGTTGAAGAGAAAATCCGAGGTATGTGACCGTTTCATTGAATTTGTAAGTATGGTTGAAAGACAGATGGGTTTACCAGTTAAGTGTTTAAGATCTGACAATGGAGGAGAATTCATTAATAGGCAACTTTCTACTTTTATGAAGCGTAAGGGTATATTGCACCAAACTACAGTACCATACTGTCCGCAACAAAATTCGGTTGCGGAGAGGCTAAATCGTACTTTAATGAACAAAGTAAGGTGTATGCTTCAGCATTCAGGTCTGGACCGACGCTTTTGGGCTGAAGGAGTGGCGACTGCCATATATCTCAAAAACAGGTCTCCCACAGCAGCATTGGGTGGTCGGATTCCGGAGGAGGTGTGGACTGGGTCAAAGGTGGACCTCAGTCACCTTCGTGTTTTTGGCTGCGTGGCGTATGTGAAGGTACCGGATGTTAAACGTAGGAAATTGGATGCAAAATGTACGCCACATGTGTTTGTGGGATATTCTGATACCTCTAAAGGTTACAGATTGGCAGACTGTACTGACCCTACGAAAGTTGTCACATCTAGAGATGTTGAATTCTTAGAGCATAGGTTTTATAATTTCAGACATGGTAATAATGTTATAAATAATGTGAATTTTAATTTTGAATTTTTTAATGAATTTTATAACATTGATAATGGAAGTGTGAATGATAGTAACACTGGTAATGGGAATCAGAGTACCATTAACCATCTAAGTCTGAATGATAGTAACTCTGGTCATGGGAATGAGAGTACCATGAGCCATCTAAGTGTGAAAGACAGTAACACTGGTGACAGGAATGAGAGTACTGTTAATAATAAAAGTGTGAATGATAGTAACACAGGTGACAGGAATGAGAGTACTGTTAGTAACAATAGTGTGAATGAGATCAACACTAAGGGCAAGAATGATAGTATTGCAAAGTTTGATGATTCATTAGGGAATGATAGTACCATGGAAAATCACGCAAATAAGAGTAACGATTTCAGTTATATCCAAAATGAACATGATTATTCATTGACATTTCCAGGATCAGGAGATGAGGAGTACTGCATGGTGAGCGAGAGCGATTCTCTCACCGACTGTCCTGCCGACGACGTGGACTGGTCACCGGGCGCGGGCATCGCTCAAGGGGAAGCTACGGCGCAGTTGTCAGCCCTGCCGTCGACAAGCACGAGACGTTCTGTACGAAGTACACGGTCTGTTCCACCAAAAAGGTATAGTGATACTGATTACTCACTTATGGTAAATAACGGTTCGGAACCGGTTTCATATAGCGAGGCCATGTCTAGTCCTGAAGCCGAGGAGTGGAAGAAGGCTATGAAAGACGAATATGACTCGTTAATAGCGAATAATGTATGGAAATTGGTTGATAGGCCGAAAAATACCAATATTATAAAGTGGGTATACAAAGTTAAAAGTGATGCTTCAGGTAATTTTATACGTCACAAAGCTCGTTTAGTCGCGAGAGGTTTCACTCAGAAAGAAGGTATTGATTTTCATGATACATACTCACCTGTTGTGCGACACTCAACCATGAGAATGTTATTTAGCTTAGCAAATGAATTTGATTTGAACATTGATCATGTGGATGTAACAACTGCTTTCTTGAATGGTAATTTAGATGAAACAATCTACATGCAACAGCCTGAAGGTTTCAGTGCAAATAATGAAAAAGTTTGTTTGTTGCAAAAGAGTATATATGGACTGAGGCAGTCTAGTCGCATGTGGAATGTTTGTATACGCAATATTTTATGTAATAACAATTTTATACAATGTAAAAGTGAGCCTTGTGTGTACTATATGAAAACGCAAGCAGATTTTGTAATCATAGCGCTCTATGTGGACGACTGCTATTTATTTTACCATAAAGACAGCCAGTGTAAAAAGAAATTGTTAGCAGTACTGGAAACAGAATTTAATATTAAAGACCTGGGTCCAATACAAACCTAACCTATTGGCGTCCGTGTAACCAGAGATAGGCAAAATAGAACATTGACTTTGGATCAGTCAGTTTATATAAAAAATAGATACCTAGTGTAAAGGTGCACATCACTGTGTATAATGACAATCAAAGTGCTCTTAAGATAATTGAGAATAAAGAAATTAGTCACAAGAGAACAATACACATTGATGTGCGCTTCCATTTCATTAAAGATTTAGTATTGGAAGAATTCATGACTGTTAAGTATTTATGTACAGAAAAAATGTTTGCAGATGTATTTACAAAATGTTTGAATTCTAGACAGCATAGTGTATTTAGGCATGATCTGTGTGTTAGGCCTTGTTAAGTGTAATTTGTTGTTGCTATTTATAGCACATTGCATATGTATACAATCTGTTTTTTTTGTTAGGTACTGAAATGTTAAGATTGTAGGCATGCTATAGGTATGTGCATTATGCATGTGACATCAATTGAATGTAGAGTCGATGTCAATGCATAGTCGATGTTAATGTAGAGTCGCATAATGTGAGGTCGTATTGTACTTTTGCATTAGTTTTCAAGGCATAAGGGGAAGTATTAGACCAAGTCTGAGTAATCTATGCCTTGATAACTTATCGGTTAGTGTATGGCAGCCTTATTTGTGTTATCTTTATTTTTATGGTCTATGCCATGCCCTGTTCTGTGTTGTCTCTTGCTTGCTCTGTCATCCGCCTGATCGTATGCATTTAACCAATCTAACTGAGATTAAATCTTTAATTATAATAATCATCGTGTGCAGTATTTTAACTAAATGACGAGACTATGTATTGCATATATTCTGTGAAATATACGTCGGTGCATATTTGAAGTTGCTGTTTTAATTACTTTGGCAAAGCTGCTGCGAAGGTTGAGGAATCCACGGCATCCTCTCGGTGTCAGGCTTGTACACCAAAAAAAAGTCGATGGTAGCTCATAGCGCATCCGCTGCACACAAAAGTGTCCACTACGTGTTGGCCAATATTCCGCGACAGCTTAAACAATTTCCGAAACTTCTGCTCGGACCGGTCAAACGGGTTAGATTCATCTCGCAACCTCTTCAAATATTTTTTTTTGTATATATGCATTTATTTTTCTACGTAGTCACCTTTTAACTCTATACATTTGTTCCACCTATACTCAAGCTTCAATAAACCATCCAAAAAGTATGATCTTGGACAGTCATTAAAATAGGCCTCTGTGGCGGCAATGACTTCGTCATTTGATCCAAATCGCTTGCCACCGAGCCATTTTTTTAGGTTGGGAAACAAAAAGAAATCGCATGGGGCCAAATCTGGAGAATACGGGGGGTGAGACAATAGTTCGTAGCGTAACTGTGCTAATTTAGCCGTCACAACTCTGGACGAATGAGCCGGGGCGTTGTCGTGATGAAACAGTACTTTTTTCTTTTTTAAATGGGGTCGTTTGTCCTTCAACACGGCGTCAAATTCATCCAATAAATTGGCATAGTACTGCCCTGTTATTGTTTTTCTCTTTTCTAAATAGTCAATATGTATAATACCCTGCGAATCCCAAAAAACGGTCGCCATGACCTTTCCAGCCGATGGGACATTTTTGCTTTCTTTGGAGCAGGTTCACCCGGTAAAATTCACTGCTTCGACTGCTCTTTCATTTCCGGGGTGTAGTGGTGGACCCACGTTTCGTCCACGGTCACGAAACGACGCAGAAACTCCTTCGGGTTACGTTTGAACAAGGCCAAACACTGCTCCGAAATAGTCAGTCGGTTCCGTTTTTGCTCCTCCGTGAGTAAACGCGGCACCCACCTCGCCGATACTTTCTTCATACCCAAATTTTCTTCTAATATGTGTTGTACCCTCTCGATTGAAACGTTTACAGCATCAACGATTTCTCGAAGTTTAATTCGGCGGTCAGCTAAAACGATATTTTCCATTTTCTTTACCATATCGTCTGTAGTCACCTCAACTGGCCGGGCTAGACGATCCTCATCAAAGACGGTTGTTCTCCCCCGCTTAAACTCGTTATACCAATATCTGACGGTTGTCATAGAAATCATGGTAAACCGCTCGCATTCTTACTTTTATTTCATCACATGTTTTTCCTTCCAAAAATAAGAATCTAATTACAGACCGATACTGTTCTTTCTCCATTTTAACAATTTTAAGTTCACGCCTTCACTGAACCGTTGTCAAATGAGAAAAAAAACAACAAAAGAATGTCATTTTTTTTTTAATTTTCCCGCTTCTGAAAAATGGCTTAAAAAGGTTACTTATTTGCGGCCAGTGATATTAATATATTTAGAAAACGGGTACTTATCAAACAGCCCTCGTAGTCACCTGTTAACCATGTGCCGCTACAGACAAAAGTATTCACGGGTAAAGAAAACGTCTTCATACCTAACACACTTCAGACATATAGGCTTCAAACTATTCGTAATAGTCCCCTGTATCACCTTCTAAAGTTCCAACATCGTTATACCAAACACCCAGTATAATTACTGTTACCGTAACATAGTAGCGAAAATGTATATTGCTCTATGTTACACAGTGGCAAAATCTACGGCCCTCTACGGCCTTACCCCTTTTGACAAGTTTTTCTGAGCATAGTTGAAGGACGTTGCTATAATCGTCCCACGATAACTCTGCATAAGATATTAATTGGCAAACCAGAAAAACCACGCTGTGGTAATACTTTTTTCATGTCACTCAAGACATTTCTTTAATTAAAAATTATAATGATAGTAGCAATCAAAAGTCGCGGTTTTTTTTTAAATATGGCTATGTCCATTGGAGGACAATTTTGCCAGTGTTTAGTAAGTTTTGCCGTTGTACGGTAAAAAAAGTCTAGAAAACGAAATATGAGAAGTATTTCAATGGTGGATGGTGAATATGAACAATGACCTGTTTAATGTTTAATCTAATCAAAAGTTCAAAACGTGTTGTTTGACTACAAATCAGTGTTGCCATAAACAAACTTTAGATTTCTACTGTTGTCAGTTCGTTGCAGTCATCGTGGGAAGTCTATAGTTACTATAATAGTCAATCTCGTTGCTTGTAAAGACACGGCCCTATATTATTATCCTCTTGGCAGTTTTTTTTGCTACAAAAAAGTAAAACAATGATTTCATTATAAATGTCAATAACTTTAATTTTAATCAAACAAAATCGTAATAATATATAACATGTTGTACAGTAGAAGACCGATAGCCAGAAAACGATACATAATGATTATGTATTAATAACTTCTAAATATTGATGCTGAATAAATTGAAACAGTTATGGTTTGATTTAATGACACCATTTGAAGTGAAAATTTTGTAATAAGAACTACAATATTTACAATGAATGTGTCACTCTAAATGGCAGATAAATTTAATCTTAATGTCTTCATGCTTACAATACATGTACTGGACTGCCCGATTTCACATCTGAAAGGTAAGCAGGTTACTGACGCGACGATCTGTCTTTGGGAACTTGTTCTCAATGCCGAACCACACCGGATGCGATGAACGTGCGCGTTCCACTGCGTTGTGAAGTATCACACAGCTTGAGACACGCATTGCGTACACGAGCATGCACACGCATCTGGTGTGGCTAAACCCCTGCTTAATCTCAACACTTAGATAAGTAAGCGGCTGTATTATAATTCCAACAATTATCACAGCCTGTTATTCTACCTAATATAAAAATACCAATTAGCAATACATACTTGTAATAAAATCTATTATTTAGTTTACAACTGCAATAGATCCGACTACCGAATTTCTACTGTACTTACCGCATATAATCATTTCTTATAAAGAGACAATGTTGTCAAAAAGTCATTGGAATCATTACACAACAAATAATCCATTGCGAGAAACAGCTACCAGTAACGTTGTAGCCAATGTATGCATATTATTGAAGAGAAGGTGTTTATGCTTCTAAAATATAATTAGAAAGACCTACAAACATTATAAAAATTAACCATCTTAAAAAAGATGTCTACAAGTGTATCTTGCTTTATGGCTGGATGACGAAATTATTAGTATAAAAATATATCACAGTAATTTTTTAAATCAGCCCAGCAAATATTTTTCAGGGAGTGAGATCGAAAAACAATCTTTTTAATAAAGGAGAAACATTGATAAATGTCTTTGAAAATCTAATATTCTCTTTAAAACTCTGTATTGTTTCAATGACACAAGAATAAGTGATCATTGCCAAATAAATAATTACATGTTATATAATATAAGATTAATACCAATGTAAGAAGGTGAAGTGCTATATGACGAAATGGGTGGTAGGCACAAGGGCAGCGTCACAGGCAACGGATAACAGCATTAAGGCGGAGAGTGGTCGACAGTAAACACAAGCAGCAGGCGGTCCCAGGCGCGGCGCGGGCGACACTATGTCGACAGCGCCAACTGCAGTGCCTCCTTGTGCTCGTTGCTCAGCTGCATCAAGCACGAGTTGAAAAGCTCGGCGTTGCTCTGCACACAAACAACGATGTTTCAATACGTTTGACCACTCCCAAGCATTTCATCCCAGACAAGGAAGTATCATATGATTTTATCAACACACATATCGTAAGTCCTCTATTATGCGTTCAGAAACCGTAAGTAATTAACCATCACTACGACAGTAAATTTTCGTCTTCAAAAACAAATACAATTTGAATAAAAAAAACCTATACAAAACGTCAGATCGATATGTTTGTCCATGATTTAAAAAAAATTGACAAGTGTGAGTCGGACTTGGGCACGAGGGTTCCGTACAAAGATTTTTGCGCTTTTCCCCAGTGTTTTAAGTTGTCCAATGTTAGCAGAGCCCTGCTCCTAAGCAAACTGTACACAGTGTGGGTCATTTTATATTGGTCTCTGAAATCTAGACAGACAAAATTTTTCTGAGTGGTTGTGCTAAAAGAGCTACCTTCATACCAAATTTCAAGTTTCTAGGACAACTGGCAGTACCCTTTAGGTTTTCAGGATACGGCAATTTGTACGGAAACGACCAGTTTAAGAGACTTCACTGAGAGGATGACATTGAACGCTTCGCGCCTTCCTCACCCCACCTCACTTCTACTAAACTTCGTTTTGGTGACAGACAGAAAGACTATCGAAATAAAAAAAAATCGTTCAGAATTCGCACCCAATACGAGGGCTGTTTGATAAGTACCCGTTTTCTAAATATATTAATATCACTGGCCGCAAATAAGTATATCACCTTTTTAAGCCATTTTTCAGAGGCGGGAAAATTAAAAAAAAGACATTCTTTTGTTGTTTTTTTTTTCTCATTTGACAACGATTCAGTGAAGGCGTGAACTTAAAATTGTTAAAATGGAGAAAGAACAGTATCGGTCTGTAATTAGATTCTTATTTTTGGAAGGAAAAACATGTGATGAAATAAAAGTAAGAATGCGAGCGGTTTACCATGAATGTGCTCCTTCTATGACAACCGTCAGATATTGGTATAACGAGTTTAAGCGGGGGAGAACAACCGTCTTTGATGAGGATCGCCCAGGCCGGCCAGTTGAGGTGACTACAGACGATATGGTTAAGAAAATTGAAAAGTATCGGCTAGGTGGGTGCCGCGTTTACTCACGGAAGAGCAAAAACGGAACCGACTGACTACTTCGGAGCAGTGTTTGGCCGTGTTCAAACGTAACCCGAAGGAGTTTCTGCGTCGTTTCGTGACCGTGGACGAAACGTGGGTCCACCACTACACCCCGGAAATGAAAGAGCAGTCGAAGCAGTGGATTTTACCGGGTGAACCTGCTCCAAAGAAAGCAAAAACCGTCCCATCGGCTGGAAAGGTCCTGGCGACCGTTTTTTGGGATTCGCAGGGTATTATACATATTGACTATTTAGAAAAGGGAAAAACAATAACAGGGCAGTACTATGCCAATTTATTGGATGAATTTGACGCCGTGTTGAAGACAAACGACCCCACTTAAAAAAAAAAGTACTGTTTCATCACGACAACGTCCCGGCTCATTCGTCCAGAGTTGTGACGGCTAAATTAGCACAGTTACGCTACGAACTATTTTCTCACCCCCCGTATTCTCCAGATTTGGCCCCATGCGATTTCTTTTTGTTTCCCAACTTAGAAAAATGGCTCGGTGGCAAGCGATTTGGATCAAATGACGAAGTCATTGCCGCCACAGAGACCTATTTTAATGACTTTCCAAAATCATACTTTTTGGATGGTTTATTGAAGCTTGAGTATAGGTGGAAAAAATGTATAGAGTTAAAAGGTGACTACGTAGAAAAATAAATGCATATATACCAAAAAAATATTTTTTTTTTCCATAAACGGGTACTTATCAAACAGCCCTCGTACGTCAATTACTTATTAAAATTTAAAACATTATAAACAAAGACCTCGTGCCCAGTAGTGGGACGTAAATAGGCCGATGATGATGATTATAAAATGGTATTTTAATAATGTTAAACACAGAAATCCTAGCCTATTAAATTCTCTATACATTGGTGTATGTCACAAGTCAAAGTAAATTATGCTTATGATGTAGTAACAGAATATTAATTGCAACTTGACTGACTTGTGATGCAGATATCATAAGTATTAAATAGGAAAAAAAAATGAAACAGAAAAACAATTACTTTGCTCACCCGCGACCACTAATGACAAATAGTTATATCTGTGCGGCAAATGTATGTTTCCATGCAACACCTCCGCCTCCACTGCTACACGAATCAACACATACCATACAGACCCAACTATCACCACCACCACTAAACTAAACGCTAACGCGTTTCGGCACTCTCCACGAGGCCATTAACGAAGCACAACAACAACCGCTCAACATGCCACCACTTTCACTACTGACATACGTAAACCATGTACTCAATTTAGTTAATGACAAAACCAACATTTTATGTAAGTTCTAAACTACCCTTTTTTTTTAATGAATTCAAAACTACCCTTATTATTATTTTTAATTTACGCCAGGTACCTTGTTATTTTTAACCGAGTACGGTAAAAAGAGACGTTATGTTCTCATTATTACCACAGTATTATATATATAAGCTAAAGCAGTACAGAAACTACGTACAAACGTTCGAAATGACACACGCACACAGACAGAGTCTTTACAAAGCTAATAAGGGGGAATAGCGGTGCTGTCAGTGGTGGGTGCCGCGTCGAGATGAGTGGAGTGTTTAAAACCTAATAGTTATTAGATAGGTGGTATAATTTAATGATGAATAATGGTAATAGCATAGTGACATAACTTATTTACTTTTTATGAATTTAATTCGAATTGTAATCAGTGTAATAAAAAAAAATTCAATCTAAGATTGCGGATTGGGATTGGGTTTGTAATTTTTGTTACTAAAATGATCATAAGGGTGGCGATTTCGTGTAATTTGGCAGCGGTGAGCTCGAATTTGACATATTTTTTTGGATTCAAGTTGGCGGGTGACAGTTTGGCATTTTTATCACTAAAAATGGTCATGGGTATCAATTTCACGTAATTTGGCAGCGGTGAGTTCGAATTTGACATTCTTTTTTTGATCCAAGATGGCGAATGACAGTTTGGCATTTTTAATAACTAACAAAAACAAAGTTTTCTTAAAATGTTGATGATTATTTAATTACACAATTTTGTTTATAAACTAGTCAGTCAATTCATTCGATTATTTGATCATTAAAAAACCCAAATAAACGTTTTAGTAAATAATAAACCCATTAAGTTTATAATAATTAAGAGGACAACCCTAATGTTCTAATGAAAACCAGCTAGTTATCTCAAAAAAAGGCTTAAATAGCTGAGATATAGAGCCAACTACACAAAAACTATTTCAATTTTACAAAAAATAAGAGGACAACCCTAACGCTCAATTGGCGCTTACGTCATCATCTCAACAAAAAGGCCTAGTTTCTGTACTGCTTTAGCTTATATATAAACTATTTTATTACTATGACACATTATTAAAATGAATGATATGTGTGTGTGTGCGTAATAAAAACTACTTAGGATATTAGTATACCATCAATATCCTAAGTAGCTTTTGTTTACATTTAATTAGCTGTAAAAAGGTAAATTTTTGACAGAAAACACTCATTGTGTCTAACAAAATGTGATTTTAAAATTGTATTTAGTGGCGTAAGTGGGAGAATAGTATTTATTTATAGATTAATCATTTAATTGCAAGTTAATTTAAAATAAAGTGTGTGCAAAAATATCTTTATTTGCTTTTTTATTTAGAGAACATAAATTGTAAAAAATAAATTATTTGATCTAAGAATAAACTTGCTTAATTGTCTACTTCGTACAGGGAGCTTTATTGTTCGATCCCGGCGTTCAAAATGTTGACCAGTGATTTTTTTTTTATTTCTTGCAATTATGTTGGAATTTTTATTTTCGATTACAGTAAACATATCAAGCATGTTTTTAAAGTAATTGAAAGATTAATATCTTAATTTTTTAATTAGTAATTAAAAGTTTTTTTTTCACAGCCCGATAAAGTTTATTTTTTTGGCGGAAACCACTCATGGTGACCTACAAAATCGATAATAATAAAAAATGTGTAGCCATGTGTTTGTGATTGGTTAACCAATTGACTGCGGTGTTAATTATAAATAAATAATTTTAATTGCTTGCACAGTATGTTTAAAATTTAATTTTTTATGCCAACTTTTGGTACCACGTAAAAATATCAGAAAAACTCGATTAAAAAAAAAACAATCACATATTGGACTAAGACATATAGGCTTCAAACTATTCCTAATAGTCCCCTGTATCACCTCCTAAAGTTCCTACATCGTTATACCAAACATCCTGTATATTATAGCTAAGATATAAGTGTGATGCGCTAGTTACGATGTGACCAGGGAGAGGAACTGGAGATGATAGAAAGGGTGTGGGTTTATTGATATTTAAAGGGTGTAGCACTACGAGCACTTATCCCTATAGAGACCCAATACATGCGAATTTGAAAGATAACAATTTTGTCAACTAGCTGCGGTGCGGGGGTAGTTGTGATCGCTCCGAAGTACTCCGAAGTATCCCTAATTATTCCGAACCCGATCGCTAGGGGGCGTGCGTTAATGACTTAATGCTTTCTATCGATATCGATAGAAGGTGTTGCATTTTTTTATGCTTGCTTTTATATCAGTAACTAGCTTTTGCCTGTGACTTTAATTTCGCTACTAAGAAATGCAATTTGAAATAACCTGGTAAAGGACCTAACATCTTCAAGACAGTAGTATAAGATAAGATATTATCACCAACTTTGAATTTTTTTGTGGTAATGGTAAACTAAACGAGTTAAAAAAACTTTTAGTCATTTGTTGAACTTTAGAGAACCTAGTGAAATAAAACGGATCACTCACGTATGTAAGTAACTAATGAGTGATCACGTATGTAAGTCAACATACAATGACTATGCAAAGAAAAATCCGTTAAGCAGCTGGACTTGAACCAGCAACCTCGGTAATCCGTACCACGTACGTATGTAAGTGACTAATGACTAATGAGTGATCCGTTTTATTTCACTTGATCCTCTAAAGTTCAACAAGTCACTAAGAGTTTTTTTTTAACTCGTTTTAGTTTACCATTGCTTGAAAACCTGATTTCAAATAAAAAAAACTGCATTCAAACTGGTTCAACCGTTTAGGAGCTATGGTGCCACAGACAGACACACGGACACACTAGCGGTCAAACTTAATAACACCCGCTTTTTGCGTCGGGGGTTAATAAAACACAGTTTAAATAAAATAACATTGTTTTGTTATCATTACCTATCCAATAATCATACACGAAAAGAATAATTACAATTAAAATCAGAAAGTATTTAGGTACTAAATAGTAGTAAATAAAATCCACAAATAAAAACCCGATATACTAACAATAATCATTTAGTGGATAATTTTATTATCGGCAATACAAAATAAATGCACTGCACCGCTCTAGCTATTGGCGTCAAAAGGGTAATTACGATAATAAGAGATAGACGTACACATTTACGGTAAGAGCAAAAAGGACGGGGAGTGGACACGTGACGGACCTGTCCAGTTTAACTTGACCCGCGTTGCATTAATCAATTTTTTGAAAATATTCGTAAAATAAAGAAATGGACTTACCGATGAAAAGTGATATTGTTTGTTGTTACACTACATGTTTTCCTGTTGTTTTCGCACTATTTAACGGCACAACAAGACGTGATGATGTATATTGACGGTGATTTATATTTTAATAATATAATATGGGAAATATTGATTACCAATGATTACCACTTGACAGGGTCGGGTCGCCTTATATTACGTCTCTACAGGGTTATGTGCTCGTAGGTGTAGCAGGATAGCCTTACGAAAATTGCCCCCCAAAGCTTTAAGTTTGGAACTATTATCAGTGATGCCCAGTGAGCAGAAAATAATTAGTATAATTTTTTATCCCCCTACTGCTCCGTGGAACCTCACGGCATGCATTTAACCCTAAAACGTTTTTATTTTCTTTCTCAAAAAGTAAGAAACGGACAAATACCAAATTTTGTATAAAGGTGCAGTTACGAGCCAAGCGACACTGACGCCACTAACGCCGCGTTAGTAACGCCGCGACAGAGCGATAGTACAAAGTTCTATGGCATTACATGACGACGTGCCGCTGGGTCGTGCGCTCCCAGAGGAAGGACTATAAATTAGTTCGAAACATGTCGGGCTAAACTCTACTTGTATACGCGAGTGATCACTTTTATTTCACCATGTATACATCCCTTAAAAGTGAATTTTTCGAGTAAATGTATTGAAATATTGATTTACGTCGGGTCATGCAAAGGAAAATCATGCCGTCATGTGACAATTCATGAAAGTACACTATACAAAGGAAATCTGATGCAAAAGTTGCAGAAACTGAAATGTGTGCGGATGATACCTGTATTTGCCTGATGAGGGCGACCATTTGTGCGTAGACGGGGTTGTCGGTGGGCACGGCGTCGCGCAGGAAAGCCTCTGCCAGCAGTGCCAGCACGCGCTGCGGCGCGTCGGGCGTCGTCAGCGCCGCGTGCCCGCCCGTCACAAGCTCGCACAGCAGCGCGTACACGTGCGGCGCTTCCTCCGTGTCCTCCACCACTGGCAGCCATGTTAACCTAGGCACAGCCACACTCTAAACCACAATCTAGAAACATACTTTGCATTTTACGGAAAAAATACATCAGATCAGGTGTTACTTTAAAACTCAAATACAACAATAAAATAACTCACCAATGCCTAATAATTTCGTCCCTGTTGATTTTTGCGTGGTTATATTTGATTATTTTGGTGACAGCAGATATAGCGTTTTCCGTAGCATTAATCTTTTCAATAGAGCGAGAGTCCGGTTCGGCGATGATGGCCGCGAGGAGCGGCACGGCGCGCGCGCACGCGTCCGCGAACTGCGGCCCGCCGAACTGCGCCAGCACGCCGCAGCCGTACGCCGCCGCCTGCCGCACCTCCGGCTCCGCGGAGCACAGCCCGCCCAGCATCGGCTCCAAGAATATGTCTTGGTATTTAACACACGCGGGACCTGAACACGAAAACGTTAACAGTCACACACCATTCAAATTGACGCGCAAAAACGGACGAGTGGTATAGTAGATTAATGCCCAGGCATAGGAAGTGAGCAATTGCTGTGAATTAATATATTTTACACAACTTTAAATGAATCTAAACGTATTGCGTTATTGTTATTTACATATCCCCGCTGTTTATAGGGTTCCGTACCTCAATCGGAAAAAACTAAACCCTTATAGGATCACTTTTTGTCCGTCTGTCTGTCTGTCAAGACGCTTTTTCTCTGGAACGCGTGGAGGTAGCATGCTAAAATTAATAAACTGAAGCCTGTGGTCCGTTGAAGCTGGGAAAAAAATCAACCACCTAAGTCAACGCAATCAAAGGATAGTCATTAAATAGGCTGTTTCCATACAAATTGCCGTACCCTGAAAACCTAAAGGGTACTTTCAGATGTCCTAGAAACTTGAAATTTGGTTATGAAGGTAGTTCTTATAGCACAACCACTCATAAAAACTTATTTTTTAAAATCAGTCTGTAGATTTCCAAACCAATATAAGATGACCCCACACTGCGTACATTTTGCTTAGGAGCAGGGCTCTGCTAACACTGGACTTCTTAAAACTATGGAGAAAAGCGTTAAAATCATTCTACGGAACCCTCGTGCGCGAGTCCGACTCGCACCTGTACGGTTTTTTTTAAATTAAAAAGCATATTTTTCTTTTTAATATTACCAAGCTATTTAAGACATTGATAAAAATGTTAAATTTCGAATAGAACGCCTGCATAAGTGCATACAGCCACCGATTTGGCTGAATGAGACATGTCACTCAATGTTTGCATGGTCTATTTTACTTTAAAAAAAGTTAAAAACGAATGAAAAACAGTCCATCAATCCGATTTATGGACAGGTAATCGAGCCTGCAACATAAGAATAAATAGTAACATAGTAGAACGGAAACTCTCGCTCCAGACGGGCTCAAGGTCACGATATTAGAGTATTCGTTAAACAAACTACTCAGTCAGCCTGTCACGGCCGGCGTCGCCGCACGCGGCGCGTTTGGTTGTTTATAATTTGGTTGTAATAGTTTTACGTGAGCCTGTATGTATTTTATTTTATATTTGTAGGTAAGTAATACATACTTAAATTACCTTTTCAACACACTTGATCGTAAATTAGATCTTAATACATAGTATTAAAGTCCATAATACAACTTCGCGTGTTTTTTACTTTATAATTACCGCACTCGTGTTTTTTACATTACATATTTTATTAAATCTCAGCAAAGTCTTTTCCCACCTAAAAGTAATGAACAAATTATTGCGCGTAAATAAAATATTTTAGATTACGATGACTCAGAATTATTTAATTTAAGTCAATTTTCTATTTTTATCTATGAATTAACGTTTAATTGCGTATTTAAAACTTTATTTTGTAGTTTATTATACATATTTTTAATATTAGGTTGTATGGCGGTTTGGTCTGTGACTTGATTTGAACCTGCGCGCGCATTACAAAACATCGCGCGGAACAAGCGCGAAAAAATGAAAAAAAAAAAAAAAAACACTGCTGTGCTGTCGTCTTTCTTGTATTTGTTTGTAGTACCTAGTAGAGAGATGCATTATGTTTATAACTTTGAAAACTGTAGTTTTAATTATTGATAAAGATCTGAATGTAGAATCCAGAAATACCAACTAAGTGAAGACAAAATGCAATTGATGTTTTAAAGTGAATTATTGTGCCATCTAAATCAAAACATGTATTTCACATTTTAACCGATAGACTAAAACTAAAAGTTTTATACAATGGAAGAGCAGTAAAAATAACCAATCAAGTAAGTATTAAACGTTTTCTGAAAATGTGTTTATAGCCAGCTTATTGAACTAACTATCGTGATCACGAAATATTATAATTAGTTACTTAAATGTATTTATTTTCTGAACTTGTCCTCCTAAAGAATGTATTGTGGCCAAGTAACACCGCGGAGTCCCCACAAACTCTTTGCGGAGTCCCAGGGTTCCACGGAGGACGGAGGATACTTTGAGTAAGGCTACTAGGTAATTAAACTGGCTAATACGTACAAGTATAGTTCGTTGTGGTGAATAATACTTAGATATACTCTATTTTGTAAAGCATTTTACGGACTAAAACTGGCACCGACATCAAAACGTATTCACGTTTAACTGTGATCTTAAAGAAATACTAGTACGTTTATCACAGCAACAAATGCAAGTTGCCATCACCAAAGACATTCAGACATTGGAAAGTTCTCAAAGGAAGCTCCGAATAACCAATATCTACTAACATAGGTTAGTTGAATATTTAGTTAATTTTTGCCATTTTTTTCGTCGCAATTGTGTTGAAAAACGTCGTATGAAACGCGTGAGCATTAGTCATTACACTCCTCGGCTATATTAAAGCCGCCTCGACTGTAATGACCAATTTACACTTGTATCATAATGTACTATAAATGGCTTCATTTGGTATGGCACTTATAATGACTTCTTATTAAGAAGTGTCTATAATTATGTAGGCATGTAATGATAATGATTTCAAAGTGAAGAAAAACTTATATCTTAGTGATATTGTCTTTAGACGTAAAAGTACCTAATATTTAACAGCGAGCAACCCTAGCACGCCTGGACGACAGACGGGTGTAACGACGTGAAGGGGGAAGTAGGTATATAAATGGCGGCGTTTTGCACTTGGTCAAAAGAGATTCCGTTCTACTATGTTATTATTTATTCTTATGCCTGCAATGTAATGCGGCCGTAAACAAGGACCTTCGTGTTCTGTTACTTCGCGTAAAATGACAACATTTCCGACAATGTTTGAGGAAATGAATATACTCGCCTCCGAACTCTATGACGTCGTCGAATATGCAGATAGCCCACTGGCGGTCGGAATAGGGGCGCGCAGGCGTCATGAGCTGCACCAGGTGCGGCAGCAGCGTGTCGAGGTGCGGGAAGAAGGCGTCGCGGTAGGCGGCCATGAGCGCGTGCAGCACGTCCGCCACGCGCGACAGCCCGTATACGTCGCCGTTGTCCTCGTCCGCCAGCTGCTCCTCCACCACCTGCCATCGCCATCGCACAATAGTAGTTTATGCAACTGTTACATAATGAGGGTCCTTAAAACACGAGTGTGTTTTTATGAAACGAGGCGAAGCTGAGTATCATAATAGGATCACACGAGTGTTTTAAGGCCTAATTATGTGGAGTTGCATACATTACTTTGTCTACACACATATTATAAGTACTCTAAGATGGGTTCAGAAGCCGAAGGGCATATATCATACCCATACCTGTCACGAATTTGATTGTTTTTTTTAAACCATAGACAAACATACCGAACTGACGTTTCGTAAATTGTTTTTTTTTGTAAAAAAAATATACATATCACATTATTAATTATACATGTCGGACTGAACTCGACTTATATACGTGAGTGATCCGTTTTATTTCACTATGATTGTAAATTACATTGGTTGTCAAATTCGAAAAGTCATTACGACATCGAATTCGATGTCGAAAGGGCTGCAGGGCGGGCTGGTCATTTTCTAAGGTTTCTGAACGCATTATAGAGGACTTATGATATGTGTGTAGATAAAGACACTACTCCCCATTCTCAACTACTCAAGACTCTTTCCCCCTTATCCATACACACTTGTTAGTTAAGCTTCTGTCAGATTGAGGGATATATGTCTCCCAAATAGTATTTCGTATATCATAGTCTTTAACTCCAAATCTGCTACAAAACATTATATACCAATACCTGAAAATGTGATTTAAAAATGTATCTTTGGCAGCCATTTGAATTGATTTGAATCGGTATGTACCGAAAAATCCAACCCCCCTTTTAATATTTTATTTCAATAGAATAGGTCAAAAAAAAGTAAAACCGCCTTCAAAAAACCTTAGAAAAAAAAACACTAGCAGAAATATGAAGTAGGTGCTGTGGGAGCGAGTAACAATCAAAATGCTCAGTGGCTCTTATTTTCTTTTGAGTAGTATACAGGGTGGAAAGTTGAGATGGGGCAGTAATGCCAGTTTTCACCAACGACACCTAAGTCATCACCTAGTCAGGGGACCCCTATTCTAAGTGGCCCCTTATATCTCTCCCTAACCTAATTTCATTTTCATCAACCTAGGTAACACCTTAATAAACGTCACTTAACTAAGTGACGGTTTGTTTTAGCTGTAGTGATTTCTAATACCGGTTTTGTATCGATAATTTTTTTAAGGGGAATAACTTCAAAAATCGTCTATAAAAAATTAAACCAACGTTTTAAAAACATAGAAAAACTAGACAAATGTATTATTAATACTAAGTCGACGTCTTATTTTTTATTTTTAAATGTTGACTAGGCTGTATGGCATTATCTTTGCCATCCAGAAAAATAAGAACTTACAGTGACAGTTTATAACTATCTATTTTTTTTTTCGAACTTTCGGTGCGGTGCGATGATTGTAGTTTATTAGCGAGCATTTATTAACTGAAAGCTGGAATGATTATTTATGTGATAATTTATTCATGAACTGCACATATTTTCAAAGTATTGTGCTTCGATTTCTTTGAAACCCGTATAATACAAAACAGACCAGAAACCGCGAGCGCGCCTTTACGAATGACAATATTAATTAATTCCTTCTCGTGTGGTTCTTACATGCAGAAATGCCGTTGGGTTTATAAAAAAACAGAATAAGATTATAATTTTAGTGTAAACGAGTAGCGAAATCAATAAAAAATTGACACAGTGCACGGCGTGATGTTATGATTGAACGCGGCTTCTGGTTTGTTTTGTTTTCTGAGGGTCATTAATAGACTGATGATGAATATTAGGCATTCGTCCAGCTGCGATGAGGTCTTCCTTTATACAGAACTATTATTCTGTTCTGAGTTATCCTTATATTCCAAATACCAATAATGTAAAAAAAAATTAAGTCTGAACAGCACACTTTCTTTCGACATTCTACGAGTAGATAATTATATCTTATGAAAAATCTTTAGTACCTATCATACTTTGTTAAATCATCTGATCGTCAGTCTGATCTAAATAAATTTGATGTGAATATTAAATCCAATGATTCAACAGCTTCCAAACTACAAATAGCCTTCCATTTTATGTAAATCTTATCAATCAAGTTAATTATTGCATGAACAAATGCACAATAACCTATAAAAGAATTGGCGCGAAACTGTCACTTAGCGCTAGGGGGTCAATATTCGACCCCCTAAACTTAGGTGTTAGGTGTTCCTTAAGCGTTGGTGAAACGGAAATTGATCTTAGGTGTCCCCTAAAAGAGCTAAGGGATCCCTTCAATTTTAGGAGTCGTTGGTGAAAACGGGCATAAGGGCAGCTACTTGATCCCTTGCTGCTACGCGAAAATGCTCTTAGGAGACCTTTACTAACTTTTTAAGTGATGACAATCGACATTCACAGATTTTTGATAAAAAGTACAGTCGGCGAGAAAATCGACGGGTTTGACTTTTTTTTAATGCCAATCGGTCCCATTTCCATCAAGGATTAAAACACAACACTTTTTGAGACCAACTAAGGTACAACTAAAGTACAACTAAGGCACACAAATCAGAGAAAACTTTTTCCATACAGTTCATAGGGTATTAACCTGTTTCATCCATGACGGCCAGCTTTATGTGTAGCAAAGTGTTCGTTTTTAGAGTTCTTTTTCCGCACAGACTAGTTGTTTTTTTACAATGATACCGATTTTTCTCATTTCTAATATTCTAATTGTAGTTGTCTACAATTTAATGTTCCGTAAGCTAAAGAAAATTTCACATTGTAATTAATTACCCTACGAACTGTATGGAAAAAGTTTTCTTTGATTTGTGTGTGTTCTAGTACTCTAACCTTAGTTGGTCTCAGATAGTGTTTTAATCCTTGATAGAAATGGGACCGATTGGCATTAAAAAAAAAAGTCGAATCCGTCGATTTTCTCGCTGACTACACTTTATCATAAATCTGTGAATGCCGATTGTCATCCATTAATAAAATAATCCCCAAAATGCCATGAGTTTTAATGCCTAGCAGAAATATAAAGTCGGTGCGGTGCTAGCGGAATATTCTTGGAATGAAGCAACAACTTCATATTTCTGCTAGGCCATAAAACTCATGGCTTTTTGGGGATTATTTTATGTTTTTTTTCTGAGGTTTTTTTGAAGGCGGATTTACTTTTTGTTAAAAGATTTTTATTTCACAATCTTTAGTTACGTTCATATTTAAAATATTATCCTCCAACTCCTAACCGTTAAGGAGTTGTACCTTCCATCATCACCTCATCAACACGAGATGATGACTACCAGACGCAAGTACTTGAATAGCTTTCGAAAATATATGAAACACATGACACATCCCTATAAAATTTGAGGGTTGCCCTCGATTTCCCTGGGATCCCATCATCAGATCCTGACTTGGTGATAATGGGACCAACTAGAAAGTATACTTTCAAACAAAAAAAGATTTTTTGAAATCGGTCCAGCCGGTTGGGGTCGGGGAACATACTTAAAAATAAATAAAAATAATTATTCCGACGAATTGAGAACCTCCTCCTTTTTTTGAAGTCGGTTAATTAGTAAAGGTCTCCGAAGAGCATTTTCGCGTAGCAGCAAGGGATCTAGTAGCTGCCCTTACTGCCCCATCTCAACTTTCCACCCTGTATACTATGTATAGTATATTTTATACTGATTGTGAAGGCAAGCGGTGCTTTATTGCTTCATAAGAATTGCACGCCACTAATTACTGTACCCCACATTTTTTCTGGTTACAGTAACATATCAATACAAGACGTTTCTATATACGGTTGCAAATCTATAAAATACGCTTGTTCTTCGCGGCCTGGTAACGGGTTAAAAATACTTCGGCTGTCAATGGGGCTTCTTAAGTCAAAGAAAGAGATGTCAATATGAATCCGAATCCTACCGAGCGGTAGGATAAAGGCAGTCGGACCACGTGGCCAGAGGGTATTCTAAGCGCTCACGTAGCAAAAATTCTTATACTACTTAAGGAGAAAAGGACGATACTTTCAATAGACGTTAGTTTTGTCAGTAGTTTATATTAATTACGAAATCGCCGAGTGTAACATACCTCGTCGTAATCCTCATCAGCGCGCTTCTGGCGGCGCGCGGTGGCGCGCTCGAAGTGCTCGGTGAGCAGTTTGTTGAGGATGCGAAGCACCTCCGCCATCGACTCGTCGCTCAGGCAACCGGCGCCCAATAACTCGATGCACTATCAAAGCCATAAAAGTAAGTTTTCAGGAACAACCATCGACTTTAAACATTAAACTTGATGAAGCTTGGGGTCCCGGGTTCGAATCCCGGTCGGGGCAGATGTTTGTATGATGAATACGAATGTTTGTTCTCGGGTCTTGGGTGTTTAATATGTATATAAGTATGTATTTATGTATATAAGTATGTATTTATCTATATAAGTATGTTTATCCGTTGTCTAGTACCCATAGTACAGGCTTTGCCTAGTTTGGGACTAGGTAATTGGTGTGAATTTGTCCCATGATATTTATTATTTATTATTATTTATTAAAGACAGGCCACGCACCCTCTTTAGCGCTGACAAAATGCGGCCTTCACTCATTAGCTGTCATTAGACTGACATGTCAACCTGCTCATTCATGTCCACAAAATAACAAGTAGTTACATGATAATAATGACCTACTAATTTACGAACATAAAATAACAGGTGGTTCTCTATTGATCGATCGAGCGAAGAGTCATATAAGGTTGAAATAAAATGGGACAAAAATGCTTTCGTATGTCTGTCCAGCTGTTCTCCTCTACGTTGTAAAATTTTGTAATAATTGAAAAAATACAAAAAAGATATTTCAGTGTCGTCATTGGCCAGATAATGCAGTCTAAATAGGTAGATCTAAAAAAACTGGAAAAATCAGTAGAAATAGATGAAATAGTCAGTTTCTGTAATAGTTTTATTAACTTTACTAGGAATAACGAAATTGAAAACTACATAACAAAAAACAATATTCCGATCAATTGGGGTTGTTCATCTTTTTTACAATTTATTGTAAATCGAAAACCATTTCGACATTAAAGCTTTTTGAATTGCTTCCGGTATTTTTATTTTTGATTCTACTTCGGGTCGGGATTTATTTGGCCATACTATTGAGGTTGGGATTTATCAAGTGTGGAATAATTTTTTGGCCCAGCATTATTTGGACATAATATTTTTAAGTGCGTGGTTTTCTTTACAAACAATGAGTATATTACAATGAGTGAACACATATAAGACATGGAAGCATTCCTGTCACTTTAAAATGACCCCACGAAAACTGTTCCGCGGTGGGTGGGGCTTGCAAACTGTACCGGCGCGCCGATCAGTTAGGTTGCGCGAGTCCGCAATGGCGGACGCTGTTTTGACAGTTTATTTTAATCATCAAAAATAAGATTTATGTTTTAAAATACCTTCATGTAGGGTGAAGTTGTGCAAAAATCACACGGATCACTGTCCCAAGGCACCCAAGGGTAGTGGAATCACTTTTCACGTGTAAGTACACCATTACTTGAAAATTCAAAAATCTTGCTTACACAGGGATGTCATTATGCATAATGTAGTAGCTCATTTTACTAATTATTAATTACCTGTTGGACTATATATTTATTAAGATACAGATTTGGATTTAAGGCGAAAGCGAGTGGAAATTCGGAACGTTGATGTTGTGAGGCGAGGGTTGACTACCTGTTATCATATTTAACCATATTCAAAATTGGTTTACTTATGTTATACTGTTAGCTTTCTTAAAATTAATAGGATAACTGTATAACAGTTTATATTCAATTTAATGTAAGTACCTACTCATTTGTTATTCGTGCTGCCCGCCATATTTGAATGCAGAGAGAGAGGGGGATGCAGAGAGCGAACTGTGGCGGGAAAACGAAGAGGAGCGAGAGAGAAGGAAACCGGCACGGTTTTTTGGATGGAGACGTTATATAAAAGCTTAAGGATTTTCAGGGTGAATGTATTTTAATGTAATGTTATGGAATTATTTGAATTTACTAACATAGTTACATAAGGTAAAATTACTAACCATCTGTTGTTCGCAATAAATGAATTATTAATATATTATTATTAAAAACTTGTAATGCAATATTATAAAGACGACAAATAAACAAACTATAATAGCAATACATAGTTTTATTGGATTTACGTAAGTAAAAGTAAAATCTTACAATGCTCTAAATTTGCTAAATACAATATATTACAATTATTAAGATAGTGCAAGAATACGATTTTTTTTATGACTGGTCCCCTCATGCATATCATCTGACCACATCTGACAGACGTTGACATCGCAGCAGACGCGCGAACCAATAATGGCCGTAATCTATCATGCCGAGAACCAATCACATTTCTTTCTGGTCAAATCTTTGAGTATTTATAAAATGGCGTAACTAGCAAAGCACATCCTAATAGCAACCTGGATCGGTGCATATTAACTTAATTTTTGAATGCATGGATAGTTTAGTGCAAAGTAACCATACTTTGCTGCTGTGTGTGCTTCATCTTTGTGCTAGTTTTGGCTCTGCTAGTGAACGACAAGTTGTATGGAAAGACTGCTTCCATGTTTTATATGCGTTCACTGGTATATTATTTATTTACGTATGGGATGTGATTTATTGTGCTTTGTTTTTCTTGTGTTATTTGTACAGTTCAAAAATGTGCACGACGACATTTTGATCGGTTAAAACTGTTGTAATTGGGCAAGTCATCGAGATGTCACCTACGAGGCGGCCGTTGCCGACTAAGTCACCGAGTAACCTAATCACCTAAATTGGTGGTGTATCCGTCAGTATTTGGTACATCAATGGGAACAACAGTAAAATAATAACTTCTAAAGGTAAAATGATAGTGTGGCAAACCTTTGCGAGGCTATTAAGAAGCTCGACTTGCACTTCTTGTTCTGGTTCAGAATCAATGGATTTGAGCAGTTCGGGTAGAATGTAAGCCCACATGCCCTCGATATACTGGTGGCCGCGGATGCGCGCGCACTCCAGCAAATAGGGCAGCGACTCGGCCGCCGCTGTGCGGACGCCGTCGTGGAAGTAGAACTTCAGCATTGGCACCATTAGCTTGACAACGTCTTCAGCATATTCGGCAAATGCTTCCTTTAGCTCGCGAGCGTAGCATACGAGCATCTCGCATGCGGAAGCTTTATCTTCGAGACCTGTTCAAAAATACTTTATAAGAATGTGTTAGGAAAAAAGAGAAAAAAAAGATTTATACAACCTATTGGCAGTCGGTATGTTAAATGTATAGAGGGCTACTATCAAACTCCATCTTATGAAAAGATGGTGTTAGCGAAATCCTCGTAATTGATGTTGCACATTCTGGCAGTGACCCACTTCACAGACTGATGTAGGCACGTAAATAATGTGCAGATTGAAGTCTACGCAGCAAGTTAAAAAACCTGCGCGTACCATATTTAAATTCTGAGGTAGCATTAATGCTAACAAGGAAAACCAGAAGTCTCACTGTATGCCTTCGCTTTGGCACCTGCCATCTCTTTCTGGCACAACCTTGTACAGTTTAACAGAAAGAAATGGCGATTCATACCAAAGCCCACTGTTTGAGAATATAAATTTGGCGCGCGGGCTCGAGTGGGTGTCATCGGTGTAAGTGAATGTTTGGAGGGAATTTAGTTACCCTAGTGGAAAGCAGCAAAAACTTTGCATAATCATTTGCAAATGTTGTCCTAGACTAGTAGGTTTGCGTATTCGTGCGAATTTGAGCAGCTGGCTACAGAGTAGTGTACCGGCAGTCTTGATGCCAAAGTTCTGCTGGTCGCCGAGTGAGATGAAGTGCCAGTCGAGGCTGCCCTCGATGGTTTCGAGGTCATCGTTGTCCAGCAGCGCCACCTCGGGCTTCATGGCCGCCGTGCGCATCACCGGCTCCATCACCATCGGCAAATACTGCGCAAAGTTCTTGCCTGCAACGAACATATCATCAAATACACATGCACCCCACATGACTATAAATTTATCAATTGCATGGCATATGATGTTCACATATAATTAGTTTTTTTTTTCATCAAAGCATCACATACCCATTATTCTACAAATGCGGGACCAGGCAGATATGAGGAAAGAAGTCTGCGGGTCGTCGCCTGGCAGTTGATCGCCTTCTGTGTGCGTCTTTAACAGGAGATCCATTACTTCAGATGCATCTGCTAAAAATTTTTCCTCGCCTACTGCAAGACCTGTGATAAAAATATTTAAAAATGTGAGCAAGTGAAAGTGAGCGGAAAACCTTAATAGATATTTAATATCGTGGTTTTTAGGAAAGTTTGTTTTAAGTAATGGATTAAATTAATTTGCTCCTCGGCGAAGCAGTGCAGTATAGTCATGCAAAATAGCCTCGTCTGCGCTGAGTATTTATTTCAATGCAATTAATTTTCCCGCCCTCCCTCCGCAAATTGAAAACAAAATAATCAACGCAAACGCTACTAAGACCACAACTAAAACTACCACCACCAATAAAATAGTACCGGACTCGTGTTTCGCCCCTCTTCGAGGCATTCTCAGCGGAAGACGTCGATGTTGACACCCCGACAGTCAGTCGAAGAATGAGCTTGTTCAGAACGGCTAGCGGTATTTATACTCTCACTACCCCCATTATTATTACTTAATGATCCCTTCCTTGCCATTGCAAGGACGAGAGCGTAGTGTTATTAGTCTTAAAAGCTACATTTACGTTATTGGATTTTAAAATTCTGTAAACCTTTTCTGATAACGGGCCCACATAAGTAATACACGCTTTATATTTATCAATAGCTTGAGAGGAAGGTGCAGAATACATTAGGTTGTTGACTAAACGCCTCCGCTTCTTTCGGAGTAAACTATCAACTATTGATTTATTGTAGCCATTACAAACCGCAATCTGATAAATAATACTAAGTTCTGAATCATAATGTTCCTTTATCTACACACATATCATAACTCCTCCATAATGCGTTCAGAAACCGTAGAAAATGACCAGCATTGCAGTACGACGACGACTGCTCGCCGGCAGCCCCCGCCAACCACAACCAGCAGTAATTCGATGTTTCAAATTTGGAAACCAACGTAATTTACAATCATAGTGAAATAATATGGATCACTCACGTATATAAGTCGATAACGTAAATAAAAAAAAAACAGTTTACGAAATGTCGGCTCGGTAGGTTTCTCTATGATAAAAAAAACCAGTCAAATTCGTGACAGGCATGGGTATATGCCTTCGGCTTCTGAACCCATCTTAGAGTACTTAATAATATGTGTGGAGATAAAGTAATGTATGCAACTCCACATAATTAGGCCTTAAACCACTCGTGTGATCCTATTATGATACTCAGCTTCGCCTCGTTTCATAAAAACACACTCGTGTTTTAAGGACCCTTATTAGCAGCTGCATAAACTACTATAGACATAAGGACTGTTAGCAACCTGTGTATATAAGATATAACAATTAAATTTGTATGGAAATAGCCTTATCAATGACTGTATCTTTTGATTGCGTTGACTTAGAAGGTTGATTTTTTTTACAGCTTCAAGGGACCGCAGGCTTGAGTATTTGATATTAATTTCAGCATGCAACTCCACGAGTTCCAGAGAAAAAAGGGTCTTGACAGACAGACAGACGGACAACAAAGTAATCCTATAGGGTTTCCGTGTTTTCCTTTTGAGGTAAGGAACCCTAAAAAATAAAACTAGACAATAATAAAATTTGTATGCAACATTCCTGTCGAGTTTAGCCCTTTATCAATGTTTTCATTTGGTTGTGTAACGTAAACAAGGCACTTCACTGTCCGATATGTAGTTAATAATGACAACTTTTACGGTAATTTTTGAGAAAAATTCATTTCAGCCCTGTGCTTGGACCGTACCCAGGCGCGACCAATGCTGTAAGGAAATCAAAACATGCGGTCGCGAATGTAACATCCAACTTGTAGTGACAAGTTTACATATGTACCTATTTCTTGACGACCAAATCCTGTTTCAATTACAGGGATCAATGTATAGCAACTTTTACTTATCGCAACTTTTAAAGCAAAATTCATAAGAGCCTCAATGCCTTAAAGTCACAAATGGACTGAACAAAACTAATGTCATTCCACATTTTTAAGGATAATGTAATAATGACCGAAGGGGATCCCATAATGTACAGCCAATGATTTACGACCAGATAATCAGTATCCATTGAGTATCAGCAGAGCTCGGACAGGTCATAGCAAAAATAGATATGGAAATGGAACAATACTCAATAGAGTCGATACTTTAAAGATTTTAATTATCTAAAGAGGATATTATCGTAATTTATTTTTTTTTATTTTTTAATGAAATTAAATGAAAATAGTGAATAATAATTAACACAAATAATTAAATAATAAATTAAATAAAAACTGGTTTGTTCCAGAAAATGCAGTAGTTGATGATTGCATGAAATGTTCAATACAACCATCAGCTTTAAAAAATGTTAATGGAAATACCTTCACAAACATATGGTGAATTTTGGGTTACTGTTATAAATGTAATTAGATAATACTGTATGTACATATGCGACTCTATTAATCTTGTTCCATTACCGCGTTGCAATTATTTTGCTATGACCTGTCCGAGCTCTGATTATCAGGCCCCCGTTACATAAACGTGACAGGTGACAAATGACAACGACAGTTTGGTGTAGGTTACTGGCTTGAAAAGTTTTTGTATTACCAGACTTCATATTAACTTCGAAGTGTAGATCGAATTGTCGTTGTCATTTGTCACCTGTCACGTTTATGAAACGGGGCCTGGTCGTACAATACCAAGGTCGCGCATTATTAGGGCATACTAAGTAATGTATGATCTGATAATCGGCTTCTAAGCAGTTTAGTTTACTTATTTTAGGTTAGGGTAGTATTGCGACAAGGCGTGAAGCGCGAATAGGAACTCCGTCGACTTTGTCTCATAGTTAGTCTAGTTTATTTTATTATTGTTAGTCATAAACAATCTTTAGATTTTCCCTCTTGACCTGACCAGCTATTATGAGAATAGTTTAATCGTTGTCAAACTGGATTCTATTACCAGGTCGTACAATAACAGGTACATCTGTTCGTACTTTTTCGGTACGTGCTGATGGTGATAAATGCACGACCCGTATTTCCGTGTACTATATATACGATTATCAGGTCGTGCGTTAGGTCGTATAATAACTGGTCGTACATTAACTACACCTGACTGAAGCATGCCATTTTCGAATGTGTGTTTAGGGAGGACTCCAATAGAAAAATCTCTCATCAGGCAGATGTTATACCGAAGTCCGAAGGAAGAGTTTGAGTTGTATTTATGCAACCGATTTGAGAAACTATGGGGGCGCTTGCAAGAGCCAATTGCGAGCTTTACTCAGCCTCGTTGGCGAGCGTTGAGTTACTCCGCTGTGCTGGCGATAGCGTTTAGTTGCTCCGCTGTGCTGGCGAGAGCATTGAGGTGCTCCGCTGTGATGGCGAGAGCGTTTGAGTTGCTCCGCTTTGCTGGCGAGAGCGTTGAGTTGCTCCGCTGTGCTGCCGGGAGCGTTGAATAGGAGAGGCGTTTGCACACTGTAGACACCAGGCATGGAGATATAGCAACATGCTAGTGGTGCACAGTGTGGTAGTCTGGCGTTGCCGTGAGACTGCGTCATTGTCATATGTAGGTCTTGGAAGGTGGAGTTTTTTTTTATCACGTCGGGGTCACCAGTTTGGGGAGGACTCCAATAGAGATATCTCTTTCCAGGCAGATGTTATGCCTGGAGACCGAAGTCTGAAGGACGACAATTGTAAGTTGTATTTATGCCACCAAGAACAGTGATGACGTCACTCGCGTGCAGCACTAATGTGTGCACATGTGAAATGTATTCAAATAGGTGGAACATAGATATTTCCATTCACTCATTCAATCCGTTCCTGGCAGCTCTGATCTGAAACTTTACTTACCGATAAGACTGACGCATTCAATCGTTTTTCCTCGAAGCATTTTTAGTTCTGTGGTAGTGGCGTTGGCGATGATATATTTAAGGCACGGCATGAAACGGTCGTAATATGGCATGAAATCTTTTTCCACAGTGTCAGCGATAGACGCGATCGTTGTAACTATCTGCTCCAGCACGAGTTTAGTACCGCGCTCAATAAGCTGAAACAAATAATCACGTACTCCAATCTATCCCTATCAGAAGGTACAACAACAAACGTGTTCTGGTAGCTTTTTTTACATTGTACATGTACGTGAACTGAGATCCCGAATTTTCTATAAAGATAACTCTGGAGCAAATGCCACATTTTATCTACCAATGCTATGGAAGTGATACAACCAAAATTCCAGTGTATCGCTAACGAACATTGGCATAATAAAAGTAGTAAATAGTATTGCCTTACCTCTTTGAACTTGGCGGTAAGAATAGCTTCTAGTTTATTCATTAAGGGATCCAAGTAGAGTGTCAAAATCGGTTTGGGACAGTCTTCGCTGAAGTTAACCAACGCAGCTGCCGCGTGAGCCTGTATATAAGAAAAAAACATTAAAATTTTATTTAATTAAACGTGTACATGATCAAAATATCTCAATATTATGCAAGAGAAATTGTTTTGTATTTTTGAAAGTGAAATTGTTTCACTTCACCTTCAGTTCAGCAAATTTAAGCTACCACGAAATCAGGGATAGGATAACTAATTTAACAGGGAGAAAAAAAGATTTCTAGCCATCTAGATCACATCTTCACAACTATACCTGCACGCGGGGGTTGGCATTGTCATCGAGTACCAGGAACAAATTAGGCACAACTTTGTCGTGGAATTTCTTTTCGAATATTGGTGCGAAATCAGTCGACATCTGTCCCACGGCATTGCAGGCCGCGTAGCGCACACGCGGGTGCTGCAAAATAAATAGCAAGTTAGTATGTGGCCAACCATAGCTAGGTAGGATGGAAACAGATGTTACTAGTAATAGCAGTTTACCGGATCAGTGAGGTAGTTGAGTACAGCTGATACTACTTGGTCCAGCATCTGTTCCATCTGTCGATGACAGCCCTCGCCCGCGGCGGACACCGCCATCAGCGCCGCGTGCCGCCGGCGCCAGTCCTCTGATTGCAGCAGCACGGGCACCGCGCTCACGATCAGCCCCAGCATGGTCTTACCCCCGAGACCACAACAAATACGGTCCAGAGCGGACTCCGCTACTACGTTATTGCTAGAACAAGAACCATGTGTTAAGTACATAGCGAGTGTTCCGATGAATCTGCACATAACTCATTCATTATTTGTATTGATAAATAATTGATATGAAGAATGTTAGCGAGGGACTGACATCCCAGTGAATAAGTGTCATTGGGATGCTAATTATCTCGTTTGATAATCTCGTAATTTTTTTTAAATTGCACACCAAAAAAACATATAGGAGCACAAAAAAAAAATTACAATGTAAGTAGTGCTTTATAAGTTTATAACATTACATTATAACAATATTATAATGAATGATATAGGTCGCGCGGTGGTTTAAGATCGCTCGGCGAAACCGGTGGGGGCAATTGGCGCATACTGTGTATGTGCCATTTCTTGAAAGTGCCTATTTCTTGGATTTTTTTTTTATTTCGTTTTTTTGTACCTTAGTCTCCTAATATATAATAACACTCGTTTTTGGTTGTGACTTATCTTGCTAGTATATTCAGAAAAACAAAAACTAAGTAAATTTTAGACAGATCGATAGAAAAAAAAAAAAAATATTGGTCTATAAACAGACAGACATGAAAAATTTTGATTTCGAGATTTTTCTGAGTGGTTGTGCTATAAGAGCTACCTTCATACCAAATTTCAAGTTTCTAGTACAACTGGAAGTACCCTATAGGTTTTCACAGTGCGGCGATTTGTATGGAAACAACCTTTTTAATTACAGTCTTTAATCTTTTGATTGCGTTAACTTAGAAGTTTTATTTTTCCACAGCTTCAAGGGACTGCAGGTTTGATATAATTTTAGCATGCTACCTCCACTCGTTCCATAGAAAAAGGGTCTTGACAGACAGACGGACCACAAAGTGACCCTATAAGGGTTCCGTTTTGCCTTTTGAGATGCGGGACCCTAAAAACAAATGTTTCTTATGAAATTTTGAGGTTCGCGACTTAAAACCATGAAATAAATTTAAATTTGGTATTTTTAATTAAATTCTCAAACCATTTCTTTGATTATAATTAATATAGAAAGACCCATTATTATGAGCAGAGCTCGGACAAGTTATAGCAAAAACAGATATGGAAATAGAACAATACTCAATAGAGTCGATACTTAAGATTATAAATAGGGTTAGGAATTTTGTGGCATTTTTGGACAGGTAATGCAGTGGAGCCGTCATTATTTACTTTTTGTAATTGAATGAATGACTGAATGGAAAAAACTTAGCTCAAGTTATGTAAAATTTTGCGTAAGCTGTTTCCATTAAATAATTTTACGACTCGAATTGCCAATTTTCCACTTTCAAAAGCTATCAATCATCCGATCAGTTCATCAAATATTTTACCATTTTTGTTGTCTAAAAAGTCTATTCAAGTAACTTAAATCTCTCTGACGTTTTTATTTTGTCGGTTTAGACAACTCATACATAAATCATATTTTCATTAATATTTCGGATTTTTTACCAGATATGAATGGATTTTCCCAAGTGTCAGCAATTCTGCGGTGAATAAAACCATATGAAGAACTTGTATATTTATAGCGAAGAAAACAATACTATACAATACAAGCATGTGCATTTGCGGCACCCAGCACAAATTCAAACCAGTCGCCAAATTTTTCGGCTTCAGCGATGGAGCAGCCGTACCCCATCATTACCATTCTTAGTAGTCATAGCAAATAGTAATAGTCCGTTTTATATACCTTTTTTTGAAGCATTGCTATATTTTATAAGTAATAAATTTGCCCATTCTAGATACCATATATATATATATATGCAGTAGGCACGTCTAACGCAGATAAAAAAAATCGTAATGAAATAAACAGTAACTACTGTAGTACTAAACACCAAATTAATTGTGGTGACCAACCTGACTTTTTGTACAATTTGTGCATTTTTTTTAAATTTAATTAATACAAATCATTCATTCATTCGTTCAATCATAAAAGTATGTATAATAACGAATCTACTATACTCTGTTCTTAATTTGCCACCAAACATCCCAACTCTAATTATAATTATCTAAAAGAGGATATTATCGTATCGTAAAATAACATTAAACCTTATTTAGTTGTATATCTGTCATGGTTTAGTCAAAGTGGCAATCTTGAAACAGTTTCGTGGTGACAATTTTAATTAGTAAAATTATTTACATAAAATTATTTTGAAATATGGTGAAAATAAAAACGATTAATATGTGGATTGAGAACTACCCCGAACTCTATTATAATGAAATTGAAAAATATAATTAAATAATACTGTACATAATGCGACTCTATTAGTCTTGTTCTTACCGTGTTGCAATTATTTTGCTATGACCTGTCCGAGCTCTGATTATGAGCGTACTAAGTTTTGTTATCTGTCAAAACTTACTTAAACACGCTCCAAGGTTCCCTAGTAGCGGATAAAATGCGTTTTACCCACTTGTTGAAAAGGATAAAAGACTGCTTTCCGAGGAGTAGTGAAGGAAAATAAATATGCAGGGCAACGGTAAAATTCTAAACTCCGCGAAAAAGCTCCTCGCGGAGAAATCATCCGGTACGCCAGCCATCGCTCGGATCGCCCTTTTCTGCATCGCGAACACACGGTGCCAATCCCCGCAGCACGCGCCCCGTGAGCGCATTTGGTACTAAAATATCATACGAATTTTCTCGATGGTGATACGATGGGTACTAAAATAACGATTATGTTACTAGGATTCGAATATTCGTGCTCGGGGTTCTGTAGAAACAGCCGGACAGACATACGAAAGTATTTTTGTCCAAGCTGGAACGAAGACGATTCGCTCGCTCGGTTAATTATGTAATATGTTAATATTACCAATTGTACCACATTAATACGGAAAAGCGGGAAAATCTTTGTACGGAACCATGGGTGCGCGAGTCCGACTCGCAGTTGGCCGGTTTTTTATAATGATGTTGAATATAATTCTGAACGCACAAGTTGAGTCGATGCAATTTCAAAACGCATCGTCAGAAATGTCAACATTGTAAACAAAAATTTTCTCGCCAACTCAGACTCGTGTAAAAATACACAAGTGATGAAGATGATCAAGACTTATTTTTTATGAGCTGTTTTTTTTGCATGTTGCACTTTCCTCGCTACAGTGAGGTGAAAAGTTTTGTGTTACACACAGGTGCAAATGTATTTTACTTCTCGCGTGTTGAAAGGAGTGCCTTAAAAGTTGATCCACCCAACTATTCTAGTAAATTAAATTTGATTTGAATCTTGTATCTTGTTGTTAAGGTTTTATTTTAATTGTAAATACACTTATGGCTGGAAAAGGGTTAATTAGTATTTGAAATTATCTCTGCTGATTGTGAGTGAACATGAGGCTAAAAGCGTAGACCACTGGTTCAGAAATCATACCGAAATGCCGGATCATAATTTTACGATTAAGATCGTTTGGCAGCATCTCAGTCAAATTTCGTTAGTCAGTCTCTATACAACAACGAAGGCGAGAGCTAGCGGGTGCTGCCAATAATGTTTAATTACTTCTCATTGTCGTCATCGGCGACGTCATCCTGCAGCGCCCAGTCGGGCTCGTCCTCCACCTCGCACATCATCTCGAGCACGAGCGGCGTGAGCATGCGCACGGCCATCGGAACCTGCTTGCGCACCATAGCCGGCGCCGTCTCGCACAGCGTTACCATCACCTCCAGGGCCAGCTGCCTCCAGTTGTCTTCTTGATCCTTGTCACCTACCATCTGTTCGTAATAACCACAATGCCATTAATCTGTTTTAAACTCTTCATACTTAGTTTAAAAATAGCTATTTTAATTAATAAAATCTTGTAAACATTAAACGATATTGATGAATGATGATCAAGTTTTATTAACAAACCTTAATTGCAGCTTGAGCAATGTTGTCAAGTTGGGGGCGTAAAAATTTTGGTGCAGACTCAGCCAGTTCAATCAAAACTTTTATAGCTGAATCATCTTCTGCTTTTTCCATTGATTGCACTATAATCTGCAAAAGTATGTGATTATTATTTGTAAGTATGTGATTTTAGAATAACGAAATTTATACTTCAAAACTGTAATCAATCAATCTAGTAACGCGGCAGAGTGTAAAGCCAAGTTCAAGATATAGGAACTGGCACTACACCAGCTGTTATATTACACGAATCATCTGGAGCTACTTTTGATCCCAACCAACGTAACGCAAAACTTATTTTTCCCCTCACTACCTCGGAAAGCCGTCTTTTATCCTTTAATACAAGCGGGTAAAATCGCATTTTATCCACTAGTGGGGAAAGTAATTTGACCTTGGAGTGGAGCGTGTTCAAGTAACTTTTGACAGACAACAAAACGTAAAACGCTCATAATAATGGTTGGTTCGATATTATTTATCATTAAATAAACGATAAACGGTTTGAGAATTTATTAAAAAAATAGCAAATTTAGCTTTATTCAATGGTCCTTAAAATTCTATGAGGAAAATTTGTTTTTTATAATGATGTTGAATATAATTCTGAACGCACAAGTTGAGTCGATGCAATTTCAAAACGCATCGTCATAAATGTCACATTGTCAACAAAAAATTTGTCACCGACTCCGAGTCACGTAAAAATACACAACTTCCAGAGTTTTCTGTTATAATATCATAAAAAAAAAGTTATTCCAGTGATGAAGATTTACTTTTATGAGCTGTTTTTTTGCATGTTGCGCTACAGTGAGGTGAAAAGTTTTGTGTTACACACGGGTGCAAATGTATTTTACTTCTCGTGTGTTGAAACACTCGCTACGCTCAGGATTCTATTATAGAATCCTTTCGCTTGCTTGTGTTTCAATTCCACACTCGCGGGTAAAATACAACTTTGCACCCTTGTATAACAAATAACTATAACATAAACACATGAATTTTGGTTCATTTATTAAGACCCCTATAACTGACTAGAGCCCCACGTTTCATAAATATATCTCAGTCGGTTTTTGAAATAACTACAATCATCTAAAAATGGCTATTTTTTTCACCGACTGACTTACAGCCTTTCCCAATATTCAATCTATCTCTTGTTTTGATCTACTAACCAATTTGATAAATATACAATCCAACAATTTGCTAAAATCAAAATGTTATTCAGCAAAGAGACAGTTGAATCACAGTATATATATAAGCTAAAGCAGTACAGAAACTAGGCCTTTTTGTTGAGATGATGACGTAAGCGCCAATTGAGCGTTAGGGTTGTCCTCTTATTTTTTTTTTTAATTGAAAAAGTTTGTGTGTAGTTAGCTTCGTACCTCAGCTATTTAAGCCTTTTTTGAGATAACTAGCTAGTTTTCATTAGAGCATCGTTTGTCACTCTTAATTTTTAGGGTTCCGTACCTCAAAAGGAAAAAAACGGAACCCTTATAGGATCACTTTGTTGTCCGTCTGTCTGTCTGTCAAGACCGTTTTTCTCTGGAACGCGTGGAGGTAGGACGCTGAAATTAATATCAAATACTCAAACCTGCGGTCCCTTAAGGCTGTGAAAAAATCAAGCATCTAAGACAACGCAATCAAAAGATACAGTCATTAAAAATGTCGTTTCCATACAAATTGCAGTTTCTTGAAAACCTAAAAAGTACTTCCAGTTGTCCTAGAAACTTGAAATTTGGTATGAAGGTACGAGGGGCGGCTGATAAGTAAGAAATATATACAAAAATAATGCTGGCTGGTATGGATTTATATTCGTTTGTTAATCTATTTTCAAATGTATTACATTCATTTGTTTATTGCATCACGTTTATTTGTCTCCTACAATTGTTTCAAACATGTCGGTAGAAAAAGTGAAAATGGATAAAATCGAGCAGCGTGCGGTGATTAAGTTTTTGACTGAAGAAGGGAATACGCCTTCGGAGATCAGACAGCGTATGTTACGTGTGTTTGGCAGTTCGTGTTCTTCTGAATTTGTGATAAAGTTTTGGTCAAAGCAGTTTAAGTTAGGTCGTGAGAGCCTGGAAGATGATCCTCGTAGCGGAAGACCAGTTTTGGCCGTCAACGATGGAAATGTAGCCAGGGTGAAAAAAAATATATTAGAGGACCGACGAGTGAAGTAGTGGGAGATAGCTAGAGATGTGGGCGTCAGTAAAGAGCGAGTCAATGAAATAATTCATGAGCATTTGAATATGTCTAAGGTTAGTGCACGTTGGGTCCCCAGAATGTGGACTGCATTTGACATGGAGGCGTGTCAAATGTTGCGAAGAGTTTTTGGACATGAGTCGAGGGAAAGAGGAAGAAATAATTTCTAGAATTGTAACATGTGATGAGACTTGGATTCGACAATGGGACCCGGAAAGTAAGCAAGAGTCGTTACAGTGGAAATTTAGGGATGAGAAGCCGCCTCGGAAATTCAAGGTCTGTCCATCGGCAGGTAAACTTATGGCTACAATCTTTTGGGACACAGAAGGGATTTTGCTCATAGATTATTTACCGAAGAAAACTACAATGAATGCTGATTATTACTCAAACTTACTATATCAACTAAGAGAGACAATAAAAGAAAAACGGCGAGGTAAACTAAACAAAGGAATTCTGATTTTGCACGATAACGCACCAGTGCATACCGCCCGCACAACGAAGCTAGCAATTAAAGACAATGGCTTCGAAACCATTGACCACCCCCCTTATAGTCCAAATTTAGCCCCCTGTGACTATTTTCTGTTTAGACTTCTTAAGAAAGACCTCAGGGGACGAAGGTTTATGACCGATGACGAAATGAAGGCTGCGGTTATTGACTTTTTTGACGACAAACCGAAAGTTTTTTTTTAATGGTTTAAATTCAATATTTGAATAATTTAATAAGTGCATTTTACTAGCAGGGGACTATATAGAAAAATAAAAAAAAATTAGCCACGACCGTCTTTTGTTTCATTGTTAGGTAGATTACTTTTCAGCCGCCCCTCGTAGCTCTTATAGTACAACCACTCAGAAAAGTCTCAAAATCTTAAATTTTTATGTCTGTCTCTAGATTTCGAGGACCAATATAAGTTGACCCCACACTGCGTACATTTTGCTTAGGAGCAGGGCTCTGCTTACACTGGACTTCTTAAAACACTGGGGAAGAGTCCTGTATCACTAGAAAATAAAGAAGAGAAAAAAAATACAGTATTTTAGAAACAAGTGTAAAAAATAATTATTAGAACACTTTACTGGCACGTTTTAATTGACTAGGATATGTACATATATGTATAAGGTCTCCAGGTCAAATATCTGCAAATATCAGAATAACAAAGAGATGTATAGGATTCCAGAATTAATGCTATTTATTATATATAGCCCACCATCCTCCCATCGACGTTTATAGAGACTGCAAAATGAATACAGATAGATGTTTTTATCGTCAGTACATCAAAACAAGAGATAGATTGAATATTGGGATCAGCTGTCAGTGATTGATAGATAATTGTAAAGATCAAAAAGTTTTTGAAAAACCTAACCCACTTCCAAATGAAATAGAAAGTTGAAGTTTGGCATCCAGCAAGGTAATTGGTATCAATTAGTCTCATTCTGCTTTCGCCATCCATTCTCCATTCGTGACTTTCGTTGGTAGTCTGTCATATTTAGTCATATTTGTTAATTTTCTTATTCTGGCTCATTCAGGTATTGGTCATAATCTTCTTTGGGCATGTTCGATATGTTACAATGTTTTTCAGCTAAGATGAGTTCTGTGACGTTTCGAGTTTGACAGTTTTAGAGATCTCCCAATTAAATCACTTAACGCGAATAAATGAATTTGAAAAACATTGAATTTGAAATCATATCGACTTATCTATCGGGTTTTTTAAGAGTTAATAGTAGGTACCTTGTACAAAGATGTGCAGTAGGCTTTGAAAAAGTGTGTCTATACCTAGCGGGGGCCCCTGAGCTACAAAGATGAAATTAATGCCAGTGAATAGGGATTTCAATGCACCTCGCGAAATGCATGAGCTTTTTCAATGTACCTTCACCATAACGGTAAAAATTTCCTTTGAAGTCGCCATAGAGCCAACGGGCCCCCTTGTTGTTCTAAGGCCTAGAGACCTGAAAATAGTATCAAATGAAAGCTCTTTTAATGTACTTTTCGAATCACGTGTTGTAATTAAAGTACATTTGATAAAATCCGAGATATTTTACATTTATGTCTAGTGGGGGGCCCTTTTTATCCATAACAGATACAGACGTAAAAATGGTATCAAAAGAAGCTCATTTCAATGTACCTCTCGAATATTAAAGTATTTTTTAAACAATAACAATTTGTTTAATTATTTGGAAATAAATATTATCGAAATTGTAGAACACAAAGGACAGCCTGCAACGAAGAGTTGCGTTTTTTTTTTTCAATTTGACTCCTTTCAGAAAAGATAAAGGAATTAATGTCCATACAACCGCTATAATATATTTCGCGAACATAGTATGCGTGATTCGGAAAATTGAAAAGCTGAAAAACACTGTAGATCTCTTTTTAGGGCACCCTTAAAACGGAACCCTTATTTATCTATTTACCAAAAATTTGCACAGCATGACAGTAACAAAACCAAAGCGCTTATAGTCCGTCTGCCCGCGGCTCAGATCGAAAGACTATTGGTACTAAAAAGCTGTAATTTTGCATACATACACATATCAACTAGGCCGAAAAAGTAAAAAAATAATAACTTTTTGGGTATTCCCCCTACACGAACTAAAGTGGGGATCGTATTTTTTCTCGTCTACCCCATTATGTGGGGTATCGTTGGATAGGTATTTTGAAAATATCAGGGGTGCCCGAAGATCATTTTTCGATTGAGTTATTCGTTTGCGAAATATTTAGCTTCGGAGTGCTCATTTTTGTTGGTGTCAAGCCCCCCCCCCCCCCCCCCCCTCCTCCCCCTGAACCCTCCCTCTACCAGAGAAGCTGTTGTATTTGGAAATGTGAAAAAAATCGGAGCAAACTATCAGAGATAAGTAAGCTTTACATGTTTGATGTTAGTTGACCAATTTATTACATTTGTCTACGTCAGTAATAACCAATATAAAATGAGCCCACACTGCTGGAATAAGAAGAAAACTTATCACAAAGTGTCGCCAAAGATGACAAAGCCTAGGCAACGAAAGTGAAGAATGTAGAATGGATATGACGAAAGCAAAATGAGACGAATTAAAGACTTAAAAAAAAAAAGGTATGGGGCCGACCGACCCAAGTTGATAGCATCAGAAAACAATCAACTATTACGATTTGAAATACAGATCGAAATTGTAATAGCAAAATACTTTATCTTTCGCAGATAAGAAGGTTCCATGATAAAAGGTGGCTTTTCTCAACCTGGTAAAAAATAATGATATTATCCTTTAAACTTACTAGGAAGTCCCAACGTCTACACTGTTACTGTACCTATGATTATGGAAATAAATATTTTTTGATTTTTTTTTTATCCTATCAAAAACATGAATGTGAAAAAGAGAACCAATTTAAATACTGATCAAAACATGTGAAATCTAAACAGGTGCCCAGTTTTATTTCAGAGCTTTGTTTGTTTGTACATAACTAAATTAAATAAATAGATATTTATTCAGTTTAGATTTCACCTCTCTTGTTCAGTATTGAACTCGGCCCTCTTTCATCATTTAAGGTTTTGGTGGGACTGAGATATCATTATTTTTGCCAGTGGGGTGGGGTTTATTACAAAACTTTATAACAGATGTTGATGTAATACCTGCATCATAGGATCTAACAAATCGCTTAAATGTTTCTGGATGGCAGGTTCCTTGTCATGGTGTAAAATGAAGGCACCCACACCTCTCACGGCTTGAACTCTGAGCGCTTCCGGTTCTGTGGTTTGCAGGGCTGAGAAAAGCATTCTCTTGATTGCATCCAAATTTTGATTTTGTAGATTGCCAAATGCGCCGGGAACTGACCTGATAAACACCATTCAGTTATGATAACGTTATAAATAATAAAGAAATAGAGAGTGCCTAAAAATATGTTGGAAACTGGATTTCAGCCAACCTCATGAAATTCTTTCCTCCAATTGAGACTTACAAAAAGATACAAAAATCCAAAGGGAAGCGACCGTTCCGAAGGAACCGTTCCCGAGCGAATGCACTTTACTAATAGGTATTATGTGAGGTCAAAATTATTAATATAAAATCATGCAAGTAAGTTAGTTTTCTGGGTCAGTATGTAACTTAAAGTAGCTTTTTTCTCTGTGTCTTCTTGTATTATTGCGACAGCCGTAGACACAACTATGTATTGATCTGCAGACATAGTTGATATTATTTTATTTATTTAGCAAAATTATCGACGCCGGTCGTTACGGCGCGACTAAGCGGCCCTCCGTTTTGGCGTTCGCGTTTCGCCTTCCACACCCCGCGCGACCCGCGCTCGCCCCCGCTCGCGTCCTGACACGCACGCAACAACAACGAACTTGTTTACTGCACACATGCGTCCGTGTTGTTTCTTTTTACGTTAGTATATATATTCTTTGATTTAACGGGGAAACAATTATACTGAACTTACATGTATCATAAGAATAAATAATAACATAGTAGAACTGAAACCTCCGCTCCGGACGGGCTCAAAGTCTCGATATTAGAGTAGGTACTCGTTAAACGAGCTACTCAGTCGGCTGTCACGGCCGGCGTCGCTGCACGCGCGTTTCGTTGTTTATAATTTGGTTGCAATAGTTTTACGTGAGCCTGTACGTATTTTATTTTATATGTGTAGGTAAGTAATACTTGCTTAAATCACCTTAAATGACTTCATTTGGTATGGCACTTATAATAACTTCTTATGTAGAAGTTTCTATAATAATATGTAGACCTACGTAATGATTTATTAATCTCCTATTTTGTAAAACTAGAATAAAAATAATGATTTCAAAGTAAATAAAAACTTATACTTTAGCGATTATTATCTTTAGACGTAAGTAATATTTAACAGCAAGCAACCCTAGCAACACGCCTGGACGAGAGAGGGGTGTAACGACGTGAAGGGGGAAGTAGGTATACAGGATGTTTGGTATAACGATGTAGGAACTTTAGGAGGTGATACAGGGGACTATTAGGAATAGTTTGAAGCCTATATGCCTTAGTCCAATACGTGATAGTTTTTTTAAATCGAGTTTTTCTGGTTTTTTTACTTTGTACCAAAAGATGACATAAAAAAAAATATATACAAACTGTGCAAACAATCAAATTAATTTTTTTACAATTAACACCGCAATTCATTGATTAACCAATCACAAAAAAATCAGCCCCCCACTGGCTACACATTTTTTTTTAGTATCGATTTTGTAGGTCACCATGAGTGGTTTCCGCCAAAAAAATTAACTTTATCGGGCTGTGAAAAAAAAACGTCCCAAGATTATTCTTTCAATTACTTTAAAAACATGCTTGATATGTTTACTGTAATCGAAAATAAAAATTCCGACATAATTGCAACAAATAAAAAAAATATCACTGGTCAACATGTTGAACGCCGGGATCGAACAATAAAGCTCCCTGTACGAAGTAGACAATTAAGCAAGTTTATTCTTGGTCCCCTGTGTCACCTCCTAAAGTTCCTATAGCGTGATACCAAACACCCTGTATAAATGGCGGCGTTTTGGACTCTGTCAAAAGAGATTCCGTTCTACTGTGTTACTATTTATTCTTATGCATGTATGCCACTTATATTCGCTATGTTCTTTAAATAGATAGCGGAAATAATATATTTTATGTATGAGGCTTCTGTATTCAAATACTAGTTAATGAAAAAAATAGTATTGAGGGCTCCACAAAATGATGTTGCATGTTGTATGTGAGCTGCAAAAAGTATTTACTGCCCATACCAAGAACTAACATGCGGTTCTTATAACAGGTGCATGGTAACTTACGTGAACATCCTTATGCCAGCCTCTTTCATATTGGGGTCTTGTGAATGACCACATGTGAACATGAACTGCAGGAATTCTGGCCACTGGTTAGCACCTTCATCATCAAGATGGCTTCTAGCTAATTCTGATACTACATCACAAATCTGGAATAGCAAAAAATCTTTAGATCTATTCTTAGAACGGACTCTGGTGATAATGGATGATTCAGCATTTAATACTAATTTAGATGAAGTTGATTCATAATACTGAGTCAGCCAGAAAATAAGCCCTGATAATGAGTCTATCCATGGCAAAACATCATGGGACACTAGTCCCACATTAGGCAAAGCCTGTAATAAGGTACTAGGCAACAGACAAAAATACTTATTTAGGTGTTTATATTAAACATCTAAGACCTGAGAACAAACATTTGTATTCATCATACAAATATCTGCCCCAACTGGTCAAGACCAACCCGAGACCTAAAGCTTCATAGTTAGGTTCTTAATTTTATTTAGTTTTTATTTCAGTCAACACATCAATTATATATACAAACAGTAAAATGATTACTGTCCGTCAAGTAATTCTAAATGTCGCTAACCTTTCGGCGTAGTTGTTGGCTGACGTCCATCTGTATTGTAAGCAGCAGCTGTTCCCTGAGCAGAGCCTGCTGTTCAAAAGGCAGCTTGGGGAAGAATTCAAAAAAGTCAGCGCTGAACAGCCGCCGCAGCAGCACAGCTGCGGTTTGACGACCTTCTTCGCTGACATCGCCGTTTTGTATAGCGCCCACCAAATATAACACCTTTGTTTCAGTTGCGATATTGTTGTATGCTTCCTAAAGAACAAACAATAATACCTTGATAATTTCTACAGTACATTTCGCAAATACTACACGAGGTACATACTTACAGATAACTTATTTTAATTCCGCCGTACAAAATTTGTACTGCGGGGATCAAAATAGGTTATCCTAGAGGACATCACGAAACACTATGTACGGAAAATTTTACTTCAGTCATGGGCGCGACAGCGGCCTGTCTGTGTAAGCTTGCGCGCCGGCGACCTTACGATGGCACGTGTACGCATAGGGTTGACAGTTTAGCTACCGCGGCACAAGGAAATGATAACTAAATACTTAGTGAAAGAAGTTTAATTATGTAATGAAATAGTACGTCAAATTTAAAATTGTGCATGCTCTGACATTTTATTTTACTGTATCTTGCATTAATTTTGGTTGTATTTTTGTTTTTTTGACGATCTCTTTCTGATTTTTTTCATATTTTTGACATTCAAAACATAATAATTTTTAATAAGAAATAAAGGAATCTATGTAATCTAATATTAAAATATTGTTGTTGAAGGTGTTCACACAATTTATAAATTACTAGATTTAATATGCTTTCTATTTTTACGATGTATTTTAAACATTTTATTATTTTCTTTAACTATCGCTAATGTCCGAAATCGTACGAACAGTTCTCTCATAAAATCCAAAGGGAAGCGACCGTTTCAAAGGAACCGTTCCCAAGCGAATATACACTTTACTAATAGGTATTATATAAAGTCAAAATTATTAATATAAAATTATGCAAGTAACTTAGTTTTCTGGGTCAGTATGTAACTTAAAGTAGCTTTTTTCTGTGGCTTCTTGTATTATTGCGACAGCCGTAGACCAACAATATTGATCTCCTGGCACAGTTGCGATTTTTTTATTTACTTAGCAAAATTATCGCCTCCGGTCGATCGAGACCTGAGCGCCTACTGTAATCGCCGACCAGGCCAAGAAATACGTCTCGATCGCGTTCGCGTTTAACAATTCTCATACTATTGGACATAGAGAAGAATTGCTAATCAAATCATCTAGAATGTTCTGTGAAGAAAGTTTTCAACCCTATTGCTCATTATAAAAGAAAAGGAACTACTAAAAGTGTTGTTAGAAAGGCTTGTTCAAAGAAAACGTCTCCCCGGGAAGATTTGCAAATAATACGTGTAGCTAAACAAGACCCGTTTAAAGGCTCTATCGAGATTAGAAATGAAGTTTTTTTTCACCTGATGACCCAAGGAACATTTCCTCGAAAGTCTCGAAACTGGTACGCCGCAGATTAGTGGAAGCTAAATTGTTCGGGAGGGTTTCTCGAAAAGTACCGCTTCTTACCAAGCAGTACCGAGAGAAGCGATTATTATTTGCAAAGAAATATCTTAACTGGACCGTACGAGAATGGAAAAAAGTGTTATTCTCGGATGAAACAAAAATAAAATGGTGAATTCAGACGGCAAACGCTACGTTAGACGTCCAATGCTTTTGATTATAAATAAACGAGGAGCATAGTCTAACACGGCAGTGGTAATATTAAACTATGGGGATGTTTTTCTGATTGCGGTGTAGGACCTGTCCGTAAGATAGAAGGTATAATGGATCAATTTCAATACAAACATCTTAGATGAGACAATCATTCCCTACGCCGACGACCATTTGCTTGTGACCTGGATCTTTCAGCACGATAACGACCCAAAACACACGGTCTGCAGTGTTAAACCCATTCTTAGTGAGCAACATGTTACCATGTTAGACTGGCCTGCAAATAGTCCAGATTTACATCCCATTGAAAATTTGTGGTATGTCGTTAAAGTCTCAGTTAAACGTAATTCCAGTCAAAATGAACTTTACGAAGCCTTTGTTGAAGCATGGAGCTCGATCCCACTCAATAAATGTATGAAATTACTTGAATCAATGCCACGTCGTTGCAGAGCCGTCATTAATAACATAAGGCTATGCAACTAAATATTAATTTTTAAGAAATTTAGTAAACCAAACATAATTTTACATAAATAATTTGAAATTAATGATGTTAACACATTAATAACTTAGATTTTTACCTCATTTATTTATTTTTTCTAATTACTTGTCCATGATGGATGGTACTGCAAATGTCGTTTAGTTGTTTGTAATTAACTAAATATCTAAATGGTAGTTGTAAACTCGGATATTTATTTGTTTTTATTGAATTATAGGTTGTTGAACATATTCTATGCATTTTGTTGTTTTGTTTCCAAAAACAAAAGTTTTATGGCAATGTGCCTTGTATAATGTGAAATATGTCGCAAGTGTTTCTAATTATATGTCCACCACTGTATGTACCTACATAGGCAGTAAATACATAGCACAAACATTGTCTATGAATTTTTCTGCTGTTCAAAATTACATATGTCATAAACCAAAGTCTAGGAAATTAATTCCTGACCCACAATAGAACATTTTCATAGTAAATGTCATAACGATTTTCCTTGTCAAGCCCCACCTCTAATCTGTTCCGTTTCACATGTAGCGTAGGTACTTTAAAAAATACTGTAATATAAGAATTTTTGTTTTTATTTTATGATACATTAGTAGAAAGGTATAAAATCAGAAGAGACTAGAACTCAGGTTTTCTCTTTTCAGTTCTGCCAAATAAAGATTTGAAAGTTTGGTTGTCACTCTGCTGGTAGGTTTGTATGTTTTAGATAATTAACTTTTTACAACACTGCTTAGAAATGAGGTGAAAAATGGTCTTTCATGGGCCCCAAAACAATGAATAGTTATTTGTTATTAGTTGAATGAGCAGACCTTCTAATTTAAACAGGCCAATAATAATACATCATAGTCTTGTTCAAAGAGTAAGTCAATCAATCCACATCAGGCTGCTGATCACTGATTCACATCAACAGGAAAACTAGGCAAAGCCTGAACCCATATCCTCAAGCTTAATTTCTGACCATTAGACTATCCAGTAGTCAAATAGTTATAGAAATAATAACAAATACAAATAATCTTAATACAAATCAAATCAAAATTTGGCACTTTATAAAATATTTATTACTTACCTATTTATGAAACTTATTATGCATTACATAAAACTAAAACTAACAAATGGTTGTTTGTCGTAACAAGTCTTAACGTAACCAAATTACTGTCGGAAGATTAAGTAAGAGTAAGTACAGCATTGCTAGCCTCGTGTCGCTCTCCAGTTCGCCCGTGCCCGCGGCCACATGTGGGCTACTGTACTGTGCAGTGCACTGTTCGTAAAACAACGAAAAGTACTAAATAATCTTGAAAATATTCAACTACAAACACATTAACTTATACAAGATTATACTGTGCAGATATAAGACACCTATTATAAAGTTTGGTTAAGACTACAAGAAAACGCTTAAAGAAAGATCCTCCATGACCACGTTTTGACACGAGGCTGTTACTGTTAGTTACTCGGTATGTGTTAAATACGAAATGACTTCAACATGTATAACGTGATAATATTAATATTAAAACTTACCTCTGCCTGAGATCGGATGTCGTTGTCTGTCGATAATAATGTATTTAATAACTGGTAAAACTGCGCTTGATCTCCTGCCATGTTGCACCTCAAAGGAAAAGGCCCGTTCTTTTTTCTTAAAAAAATATGTGGCCAACACGCCGAGTGTGTTGCCAGTCAGTGCCAGTGCCACTGCCACTTAAAAAAATACTAATGAGACACGCTATACGTATTAGGCCGGGCTCACATTAACAGGTAATAGGGTTGTAAGTTTACTGATGTCAAAATAAAATAATCCTCAAAAAGCCTTGAGTTTTATGGCCTACCAGAAATATGAAGTCGGTGCGGTGCTAGCGGAATATTCTCTGAATGAAGCACCGAATTCATATTTCTAGTAGGCCATAAAACTCATGGCTTTTTGGGGATTATTTTACGGTTTTTTTCTAAGGTTTTTTTTAAGGCGGTTTTACTTACTGTTAAAAGATTTTTATTTCACAATTTTAAGTTACATTAATATTTTAATATTATCCTCCAACTCCTAACCGTTAAGGAGTTGCACCTTCCATCATCACCTCATGAACACGAGATAGATAGATGTGACTACAAGACGCAAGTACTTGAATAGCTTTCGAAAATATATGAAACACATGATACATCCCTATAAAATTTGAGGGTTGCCCTCGATTTCCCTGGGATCCCATCATCAGATCCTGACTTGGTGACAATGGGACCACCTAGAAAGTATACCCTTTCAAACAAAAAATGAATTTGTAAATCGGTAAAGCCGTCTTCGAGTAATCGGGGAACATACATTGAAAAAACAGTTTTCGCTTATTTATGCTACAGCCACTTATTTATATACTATTTGGGCTTCGGTGTATCCACGAACTGCGTGGCCACAGTTCTACGAGCACATATCCCTTCGAGACGAAATACATGCGAATTTGAAAGAAAACAATTCTGTCAACTAGCTGCGGTGCGGGGGGAGTTGTGATCGCTCCGAAGTACTCCGAAGTATCCCTAAGTATTCCAAATCCGATCGCTAGGGGACATACGCTAATGACTTAATGCTTTCTATCGATATCGATAAAAGGTGTTGCATTTTTTTTATGCTTGCTTATCAGTAACTAGCTTTTGCCTGTGACTTTAATTTTGCAACTAAGAAATGCAATTTGAAATGACCTGGTAAAGGAACTAACATCTTCAAGTAGTATAAGATAATATAAGATATTACGTATCACCAACTTTGAAATTTTTTGTGGTAATGGTAAACTAAACGAGTTAAAAATCCTTTTGGTCATTTCTTGAACTTTAGAGAATCTAGTGAAATAAAACGGATCACTCACGTATGTAAGTACTTAGAGTTTAGCCCGACATGTTTCGGACTAATTAGTAGTCCTTCCTCTGGCAGCGTACGACCCAGCGGCAGCGAGACAGCGAGTGGTAGTTATTCGAATTAGTCCGAAACATGTTGAGCTAAACTCGACTTATATACGTGAGTGATCCGTTTTATTTCACATGATCCTCTAAATTTCAACAAATCAATAAAAGTTTTTTTTTAACTCGTTTAGTTTACCATCGCTTGAAACCCTGATTTCAAATAAAAAGAACCGCATTCAAATCGGTTCAACCGCTTAGGAGCTATGGTGCCACAGACAGACATACAGACACACTAGCGGTCAAACTTATAACACCCCTCTTTTTGCGTCGGGGGTTAAAACATACAGTTTAAATAAAATAACATTGTTTTGTTATCATTACCTATCTAATAATCATACACGAAAATAATAATTATGATTAAAATTATGAAGTATTTGGGTACATACTGATAGTAGTAAATAAAATACACAAATATAAAAGTGGATAATTATCGACAATACAAAATAAATGCACTGCACCGCTCTAGGCGTATATACATGTTTACAGTAAGAGCAAAAAGGACGGAGAGTGGACACGTGACGGACCTGTCCAGTTTAACTTGACCCGCGTTGCATTAATCAAATTTTTGAAAATATTTTCTTAAATTAAATAAATGGACTTACCGATGAAAAGTAATATTATTTGTTGTTACATTACATGTTTTCCTGTTGTTTTCGCACCATTTAACGGCACAAGAGGACATGATGAAGTGAATTGACGGTGATTTATATTTGAAATGTCAAACCGTCTTCGGTTCTAGTATTCAAAAAAAGTAAATAAATTGTAATGAGGTAGGTACATCATAAAACTTAAAACTAAAATTTAAAATACTAAATACTTACTAACTAAAACTAAACTAAAGGTAAAAAATCTCTCCCAGATCGAGTTAATGGTCGAAACTGACGGAAAGCAAATAGGTTGCGAAATGTATCGATGACAAATCATAGACCACTTCACATGGTCGGGTCGCCTTATATTAGGTCTCTATAGGTTATAATCTCTTTATAAAACTTTGGGCGAACTATGTCGTGCAACTCTGAATTTGACGGGAAAATGAACTAAGAGCGCAAAGAAACAAAAAGATGGCAAAAAATCTAAATGCGACACTCGAACGAAGCTGCCTCCCGACTACGAAGTGCAAAATTCGAACTTCGTATCGTGCCGTCCCTCTCAAGCTAATATTATTTAACACGAGAGTGAGCGGGACGATACGATACGAACTTGATCTTCGAGTTTTGTTTTGTTTTAGCGATTATATCGCAGTATATTTAGTATATATACTACGTACAAATTATTAAAGTATAAGAAATGCATTGAGGAAAATGTATATTCAAGAGTAACGTCAACAGTCAATAATAGAAAAACACTATAGCAGCCGTACAAAGATATAGTACTACATTACCATAAAGTTACTAGAAGACTCATTCAACTGGAAGTGTCTTAACATTCCCTTTCCTTTGTCAAGCCGAACTGTTTATATAATTTATTTAATTTTGGCTTGTAGAGAGGCTTCGTGAATATATCAACCGGTTGTTCTGCTGTCGGTACTTATTCAATTACTATATCTTTTTCATAAACACACTGTCTGACAAAGAAGTGTTTTATTTTTATGTGCTTAGTCTTTCGATGCTGTACAGACGGATGGTTACATGCAAGTTTAATTGTAGATTCGTTATCAATCCGCAAGGTAGGCGTCTCAATATTTGATCTCAGATCTAGTAGCAACCATTTCAACCAGATGATCTCACGACTTGCTTCACTGGCCGCCACTATCTCCGCTTCGGTAGACGAGAGGGCCACCGTGGTCTGCTTTGAACTCCGCCAGGATATTGCCGACCCAGCGTAGAGGCATAACAGTCCGCTCGTAGAGCATCCGCTCATGTCGTCACCACCGTGATCAGCATCACTGTAACATACAAGACGTCTTTCGCCTTTCTTATACTCAAGTCCTGTATCAACAGTTCCTTTCGAGTATCTAAATATCCTCTGTTTCGGAACACTGCCTTAATTCCTTATGCTTATCTGTGGCAGTTCGTTGATTGGTATACTAGATATAAATACATTATGTACGCTTGCTCATAGAACATTATCAAGCATTATAAACTATCAATAATCCAAAGTAAAGACTTCAGTGTTCAATTCAATTGAGGTTTTATTTATAAACACAGAAACATGGTGTCAGAGTGAATCAAGTGAAAGTCAAAGTTGAAAATATATATAGGAAAATTGTGGATACAAAATGGAGAGTGAGGAACTGAAACTGATTCTTCAACAGCAAGCTCAACTAATGGCTACTATGCAAAGCCAAATGCAGATGCTTCAGCACCAGATGGCAAATAAGTCGAGCAGTAATGATAGCGATACTAAGAGTCGTGTTAATGTTCCCTGGCCACAACCTTTGGAGGTTAACTCGGGCGAGCCGAGTGAAAATCTTAAGTTTTTTAAAAAATGGATGGACAAACTAGCTACAGGTATGAATAAATGGGGCGATGATAAAATAGATTTGAAAGCAGGACTACTCATTAGTGCGATTGGATGTGCGGCCGTGAAAAAATACATGGAATTTGGATTAACCGACGAGGAAAAGCGATCAGAGGAGGCAATATTAAGCAAAATGGATGAAACAATTAAGAAAAAGACCAATGTTATTTATTGCAGGTATATTTTTAATGCTTGTAACCAATTAACAGAAGAAAGATTTGAAGATTACCTTTTAACACTTCGAAAGTTAATCAAACCCTGTGGTTATGGTGACATTGAAGATGAAATATTGCGAGATCGCATAGTCGTAGGCATCAAAGATAGCGAGGTTAAGAAGGAGCTGCTAAGGGAAGCAGATTTAAAGCTCGACTTTACTATAAACACCTGCAGATCGGCAGAAACAGCCGCAGAGCAGCTATCTAAATTTCAGAGCTCAGAGTGTGACATTAATAATATAAGCAAACTAAAAAATAAGACTATAGAGGCTTGGTTGTGTAAGTTTTGTGGAAAAAAACATATATTTGGGAGAGACAGATGCCCTGCTTATGGGGAGAGATGTGAGGCATGCAAAGGCCGAAACCATTTCAAAGTGGTGTGCAAGAAACTCCATCATCCTAGGGCCATTAAGGAGGTGAGAGAGGATTATAATTCTTCAGAGGAAGAACCTATCATTAGAGCTATACGAGCAAATAAAAAGTCAGGACACACAGAGGCCAAATTATTATTTAACATAGGAGGAAAATGGATTCCAGTATTCTGTACTCTAGATACAGGGGCACAGGTGTGTGTAATGAGTATAAGAGATTACAAGAAGCTTACAGGATCAGAAGATGTATCAAAGCTCACTACACCTTCACATAAGTTAAAGTGCTACAATGGGTCAGAGCTTGTTGAATATGGAGTGGCACAGTTTGAGTGTCTAAGAAACAATGAACATTACAAAATTGAGTTTCATATTGTAGAGGCAAGCCATGAGCCTCTTCTGTCTGAAAATGCTTGTTTGTCCTTGGGTCTTATAAAGTACTGCAACTCTGTCAATTCTAGTAATATAAAGGACAGGGCTAGAGCTATTGAATTATTTCAAGATTACAGCAATATCTTTGAAGGGTATGGCAAACTCCCAGGTTAAGTTTCGCTAGAAATAGATACATCAGTGCCACCCCGTATACAGTCCGCACGAAGAGTTCCTATGGCAGTACGAGAGAAGCTCAAATAGGAGTTACAGCAGCTAGAAAAGGATGGTATAATAGTACAAGAGATGCAGCACACTGATTGGGTAAATAATATTCTGATTGTAAATAAAGATTCCAAATTCCGTATTTGCCTGGATCCTATTCCTTTAAATAAAGCCTTGAAAAGATCTAACTATCAATTCACAACACTAGATGAAATGCTGCCTGAACTCGATAAAGCAAAGGTTTTTACAACTGTAGATACTAAAAAGGGATTTTGGCAGCTGGGTCTAACGGAAGAGAGTAGCAAATTAACCACCTTTTGGACGCCTTTTGGCCGTTTCAGATGGCTTCGACTGCCCTTCGGACTCTGCTCATCACCGGAGATATTTCAGCAGAAGTTATCCAGTTTGCTTAGTGGACTTAAAGGAGTGGAGATTATAGCAGATGATATCCTAATTTATGGAGTAGGCGATTCTACAGAAGAAGCCGTAGCAGATCATAATATTAAATTAGAAGAATTATTTAAGAGGCTGCGAAAAATCAACTGCAAGCTGAATAAGGATAAGGTTCATCTATTACAATTGTCTGTAAAATTTTATGGGCATGTGTTAACAAATGAAGGAGTAAAGGTGGATGAGTCCAAAGTGGTTGCCATAAAAAACATGCCTACTCCAGAATCTGCAAAAGATATCCTAAGATTTTTGGGTATGGTAGGATATCTGAGTAAATTTATAAAAAATCTTAGTTTCCAAGCTAACAATCTTAGAAAGCTTACTAGAAAAGACACTGAGTTCCATTGGTCCCAGATAGAGGAAATGGAGTTTAATAACATTAAGAAAATTATAACAGAACTGCCTACATTAGTTCTTTGATGTGAATAAACATGTTAGTATAGAATCTGATGCAAGTGAGTTTGGATTAGGAGCAGCCCTGTATCAAGATGGTCAAGTGGTTTGTTTTGCTTCTCGCAGCTTGACGCCTACAGAAAAAAGATACGCTCAGATAGAGAAGGAGATGTTGGCAGTAGTTTTTGCATGCACAAAGTTCAACCAATATATTGCAGGCAAGGGTAAAGTGACTATTAATACCGATCATAAGCCTCTGGTTCTTAGTGGACTTAAAGGAGTGGAGATTATAGCAGATGATATCCTAATTTATGGAGTAGGCGATTCTACAGAAGAAGCCGTAGCAGATCATAATATTAAATTAGAAGAATTATTTAAGAGGCTGCGAAAAATCAACTGCAAGCTGAATAAGGATAAGGTTCATCTATTACAATTGTCTGTAAAATTTTATGGGCATGTGTTAACAAATGAAGGAGTAAAGGTGGATGAGTCCAAAGTGGTTGCCATAAAAAACATGCCTACTCCAGAATCTGCAAAAGATATCCTAAGATTTTTGGGTATGGTAGGATATCTGAGTAAATTTATAAAAAATCTTAGTTTCCAAGCTAACAATCTTAGAAAGCTTACTAGAAAAGACACTGAGTTCCATTGGTCCCAGATAGAGGAAATGGAGTTTAATAACATTAAGAAAATTATAACAGAACTGCCTACATTAGTTCTTTGATGTGAATAAACATGTTAGTATAGAATCTGATGCAAGTGAGTTTGGATTAGGAGCAGCCCTGTATCAAGATGGTCAAGTGGTTTGTTTTGCTTCTCGCAGCTTGACGCCTACAGAAAAAAGATACGCTCAGATAGAGAAGGAGATGTTGGCAGTAGTTTTTGCATGCACAAAGTTCAACCAATATATTGCAGGCAAGGGTAAAGTGACTATTAATACCGATCATAAGCCTCTGGTTCATATAATGAAGAAACCACTCACTGATGCCCCAAAACGCTTGCAGATGATGTTAATGACTCTCCAGAAGTACAATGTTGAACTACAGTTCATACAGGGAAAGGACAATCATGTAGCAGACACTCTATCTCGAGCACCAGTAGTAGAGCAGTCAGATACTGTATACGATTTAGAAAGTGAGTTAAGTCATAAACAGATATTTAAGCTAATCAGCAAACATTCAGTGGTAGCATTTCTCAAAATATCAGACAAACTTATAATGGAAATTAAAGAAGAGACCGAAAAAGATCACAACTTGCAGATTATTATTGGCTACATTATAAATGGATTTCCAAGATACATATCTGACTGGCCTATTGAGCTTAGAACTTTGTATAAATTCAGCCATGAGCTGTCAACAAAGGATGGTCTGATATTCAGAAATGATCAGTTACTCATTCCAGCAAGACTAAGAAAAGTAATGACAGAAAAAGTTCATGTCAGCCACAATGGAATATCTGCTACACTCCGTCTAGCCAGAGAAAATATATTTTGGCCTGGTATGACTATAGATATTAAGGAGTATGTGGGAAAATGTAAATTTTGTGCACAGAATGCAGTCTCCCAGGAGAGACAATCTTTAAAGAGTCATGAAATACCTATCTACCCATTCCAATACATATCAATGGATGTATTTTCAGTCAATAATTTAAAGTTCTTAATCACAGTTGATCATTACTCTGATTTTTTCGAATTAGATCCGCTGAGTTCCTTGACTACTAGAGAAGTAATTCAGATATGTAAAAAAAAATTTCGCGCCATGGAGCACCACAGAAGGTATGCTCAGACAACGCTACTAATTTTGTTAATGAAGAATTTAAGAGATTTGCGCAAGATTGGAACTTTGAACATGTTACTTCTTCTCCACATTTTCCCAGCTCTAATGGAAAAGCAGAGGCGACAGTGAATGTGGCAAGGAGGCTTGTGGTTGCAAGCATAGAGACTAAACAAGATCTATGGTACAGTTTACTGCATCATAGAAACATACCTATAGAAGCAGACAAGGTCAGCCCAGTACAAAAGCTTTTTTCCAGACGAACAAGAACAGGTCTGCCTTGTGTATTACATTATTTGAAACCAAAAGTGGTACATAAGGTACCAGTTTTAATTAAAGAAAGAAAAGAAAAGGTTAAAGAATGTTATGATAATAGAAGCAAGGGCCTGCCTAAACTTACATTGGGTGAAAATGTAGTAGTACAATTGCAACCAGAATTAAATAAGAAATGGAGTTTTGGAAAAGTTGTCCATGTGCACAATGAGCGCTCGTTTACAGTCAAGGTGAATGATAAACTATATAGACGCAATGATAAACTATATAGACGCAACAGAGTGCACATCAAGCCATTCTCAGGCAATATAACACAGGCAGCGCCTGTTCCGAATAGAAGAGTGGCGCCAGATGAGCCACATGCTGAGTCTTCCTTTTTAGATCTTTCAGGTGTCCCAGGGCCAGGTTTTGAGGTAGTACACAGTCCCAATGTACTACAGTCACCAGTGCAAGTGCAAGAAGCTCCACGCAGAGGGCAGCGACTGCGGCTACAGCCCAGAAGACTGCAAGACTATGTACTTTATCAGTAGGACTAGTTTTAAAAAAAGGAGATGTTTCGGAACACTGCCTTAATTCCTTATGCTTATCTGTGGCAGTTCGTTGATTGATATACTAGATATAAATACATTATGTACGCTTGCTCATAGAACATTATCAAGCATTATAAACTATCAATAATCCAAAGTAAAGACTTCAGTGTTCAATTCAATTGAGGTTTTATTTATAAACACAGAAACATCCTCTTCACCTGTTGAATGTTATTTTTGGTAGGTTTATCTAGGCTTCGTGACACTATCCCTACTGCGTATGGTAATTCGGGTCTGGTCCCAATCATAAGATAAGCTAGAGACCCCACAGCTTGCCGGTATGGAAAGTCTGGCTGTTGCTCAGGACATTATTCCTCTTCTATTCCCTTTCCGCATTTTATCATGGGTGTCCCAACAGCTTTGCAGTTGCTCATTCCGCACTTCTCTAGCAATTTTTGAGTGTAAGCAGTTTGATGAACCTTAATACATTCATTGTGTTGTTCTATTTCAGCCCAAGGAAGTAAGATGGATGTTTAGTGGTTATTTTAAACCGACCTTTTAGTTCATTTTGAATGAAATTGTCTGCCTCTCTCTCGTCTGATGCGGCCAGTAAACATTCATCGACATACAGCCCGAGCAATAATTTATTTTGTCCACGTTGTCGGACATAGACACAGGGATCAGCTTCACTCTGGATGAAACCCGATTCTATAAGAAAATCATGAATGCACTCGTTCCAGCATTTCGGTGCCTGTTTTATTAGTCCGTATAAGCTTCCTTTCAGTTTGCATACACGCCCTGTTCCGGCCTTCTGGTTGTCGCATGTAGATTTCTTCTTTGACAGTACCGTACAGAAAAGCTGTAGAAACGTCAAATTGTCTAAGCGCCAATCCTTCATTTGCAGCAATGCTTTACAGAAGTCTTATTGTACTCATTTTTGCAACTGGACTAAATGTCCGGTCATAGTCGATACCTTTCTTTTGATTATAGCCAACAGCAACCAATCGTGCTTTGTACTTGTCGACAGTACCATCAGGGTTTCTTTTAATTTTGAATACCCACTTGCAAGGTAGTGCTTTTCGATTCTTAGGCAGGTTTGTTAACTCCCACGTCTGATTTTCTTTTAAGGATTGTATTTCTTTGTCCATCGCTTCGATCCATTTATCTTTTTCAGAACTGTGTAAGACTTCTCGATATGACGACGGCTCAGGAATGGATATAGCCTCGTTAATGAACTGCTCGAAACTAAATCTCTCTGGAGGTTTGATCCGGGTTCGATCACGTAGTTGGCGCACGCCTTGTATTGAGGAAGGCATGTCTACATCTTGTCGTGTCATAACATTGGGGTCTATATTATTTCCAACTGTCTCATCCTCTTCAAGTGACTCATAGTCTAAGTCTTCGACACTATCGTTCGTCTCTGATTGTGGTTGTGAGTGGTGTTCCTCATAAAAGTTTGGAGAGCTTGTACAAGGAACAAGTAGCTCGTAGGTATTTGTATCAGGTTCAGGCATTTTCAAGGTTATATCTGTCTTATTTTTCTTCAGCAAAGATACCTCATCAACAACAATATCTCGAGATCTTATCAGCTTTAGGTTTTTTACATCAAACACTCGATATCCTTCGTCACCATCATAACCGATAAGTATCCCTCTCTCAGCCTTTCTGTCTAACTTACTTGATCTCTTCTCTTCTGGAACATGCACGTAGCAATGACTGCCTATGATTTTCAAATGATTTATTTTTGGCTTCTTACTGTACCAAAGCTCATGCGGTGACTGTCCGTCTATTGGAGTGGGTCCCGTTCTGTTCAATATGTCGACTGAAGCTTTGGATATCTCAGCCCATAAACCTTTCGGTATCTTATCATGAGCGTGCATTAGTGCTCTTGTCATTTCCACAACTGTACGATTTTCGCGTTCTGAGGAACCATTTTGTTGAGGTGTGTATGGCATTGTAAACCTTTGTCTTATCCCGAATTTTTTCAAAGTTTGTCGTACTTGCTCGTTATCGAACTCTCCTCCATTATCGCTGAGTAACTCCTGTACGACGCGTTCGCAAGTTTTAGCTTCAGCAAGAAAGTCTTTCAAGCGTGCGTGAACTTCAGACTTGTGTTCCAGAAAGTAGATCCATCGATATTTTGAGTAATTGTCTTTAAACAGAACGTAGTATCTGCACTTTGAAATTGAGTAAGGGAATGGCCCGCATACGTCTGTGCTTATTTGTTCGCCAGGTTTAGTAGCTCTTGATCTCTCTCCGAACTTTTGCCTCTGGGTCTTCCCAAAAACACAGCCTTCACAGATATCTGTAGAACTTAAGTCTAGCTTCACTCCTAATTCTCTTTCTATCAGTTTTGCTACATGTCTCTTATTCTGGTGTCCGAGGCGTTCATGGTAGAGTTGAAGATTTTGTGACGTCGTTAGTTGGTTTATCTCAAGTTTGGGCATGAGTGTTTTCACGTTAAGTTTGTACAGACCGCCATACTTGTCGCGTTTTCCGACTAAAACTACTTTCCCATCATTCTTCATATGACATGACTGAGCATTTGACTGAAATATGCTATTCTTTAGCGTATCTTGCGCGGCTAGCACTGAAAACAAATTTCTCTTAATGCTTGGAACGTACCATACGTTTGTCAAAGTTAATAGCTTCTTATGACCGTTTACGTCAGCTTCAAGTTCAATACAGCCTTTTCCAATGGATTCGATCACCTCTCCATTCGCTGTCAAAACTTTATGCGATTCACCAAAGTTTTCGAAAGATTGAAATATGTCTCTTCTATTGGTGAAGTGACTTGTGGCACCATTATCCACATACCAAGAATCTTTGTCAGTGGTTTGGTAGTCACATGCAGTATGTGCCAGGCCTGTCAACATCACTGCATTTGTCGACTGCTTTGGAGGCTTAGGAGGTCTGCCGTCCGCAATCCACTTCTTGCATGATGTTACTTTATGAAATCCTTCTCCATAATAATTGCATTTTCTTTTCTTTTATCCCTACTTTTATCTTTTGTTCGCAGTACCAAAGCTTCTTCGTTGTTGTCTCTGGATTCACTCGTTAGAGATCTTTCGTGAGCACACAATTGTGTCGTCAAATTTTCTATGTTCCGATCACTCTTGTTCATTAACAACCAGCTAGACATGAAGTTAAAATATTTATCTGGAAGTGTGTCTAAGATTTTGCATATTAAAAGCATTTCTGGTAGATCATTTCCTTCAATTTCTTTATTCAAGTCGTACCAAATGTTTTTGAGTGTCGAGATGTGACTGGCCATATCATGATCTTCAAGTTGAAAGCGGAAGAATCTCATGCAAAGTTCATAGCTTCGATCTTCTTTTGCTCCATCAAAAAGACGATGTAGCTCTGTCCACATTTCCTTTGACGTTCCACACCGCATTACCTTGTGTAAGGTTGCTTCGGTCATGTTCGTGGTAAGAATAAGCAAGGCATGACTGTCGAGACTTTGGCAATTGTTCGACTCAGTCTTATATTTTAACACTTCAGCTGGTGTTGCCGTTGCCACAGGTGGGTCAGGCTTTGTCACTTTACCCTGAATTATGTCTAGCGTACCTGGTACGCTCCACAGTAGCAGCGAAACTTAGTATTTCCAAGTTTGCCAGTTGGTACTACCTTCGAGTCACCCAATCTCAAATTTAATGTTTGAACCCATTATTCTTCTTTTTGATTGTTGCAGGCTCTTTGAAAAATAGACCGCAATCCAGTTTTAACAGCTGTAGATGTTATTTTTTCGCTCTGCTACCATATTAAATTATAAGAAATGCATTGAGGAAAATGTATATTCAAGAGTAACGTCAACAGTCAATAATAGAAAAACACTATAGCAGCCGTACAAAGATATAGTACTACATTACCATAAAGTTGCTAGACGACTCATTCAACTGGAAGTGTCTTAAAGTAACACAAATGTTCGAAATTACACACGCCCACAGACGCACGTCTTTACAAGGCCCCCCACAGATATCATTATTAGACTCCATTAATCTGAGAGACCCCCTAAGCGGACATTGCCAACCAAACCAACTAGTTATTAGATAGGTGGTATAACTTAATGATGAATAATGGTAATAGCATAGTGACATAACTGATTTACTTTTTATTAATTTTATTCGAATTGTAATCAATTGTACGTAATAAAAAAATGACAATCCAAGTTTGCGGATTGGGATTGGGTTTGTTATTTCATGTAATTTGGCAGCAGTTAGTTCGAATTTGCCATTATTTTCTGGATCCAAGATGGCGGATGACAGGTTGGCATTTTTAATAACTACATATTATGAGCGATAACCATTAGGGTTCTAATGAAAACTTATCTCACAAAAGGCCTAAATAGCTGAGATACAGAGCTAACTACACAAAAACTTTTTAAATTTCACATAAAATAAGAGGACAACCCTCTAACGCTCAATTGGAGCATTGGTATTTATCTCAACAAAAAGGCTTTCTGTACTGTTTAGCTTATATACTTACATTTGTGATAATGTGATTATATTCTCAGACTTGAATTGAAGTATTGAAATGTCAATTAACAAACCACTAACAAACTTACCAAACTTAACAAATTGACTTACACTTCAGAAATTTCAAAATACGAAGTGTAGACAGACACTTGCTCGAAAACGAAATCTGCCCCCGACTACGAAGTGCAAAATTCTAACTTCGTATCGTGCCGTCCCTCTCAAGCTAATATTATTTAACACGAGAGTGAGCGGGAAGCCAGCTCGTCCTAAGGAATTGTTATCTTGAAGTTACTAATTTTTAATAATTTTTGTTTGAAAAAAAAGAAAGTTAAAAACGCAGATTATTCATGTAACGTTTTTTACTCCTGAGGATCTCAGAAATGCGTGGTTAAAATTGGTCTTGTCACTCGGGCCCACGGTGTATAGGACATGTCGCGATATGGCGAACCTTCGCCGAATCCCGCTAATGTGGCCTTACACTATACAGATACACTTGCATCCGACTATTTATAATCAAGTTTCAGCAGCTACAGGTCGGTCAGTCGTTGCAGGCTCCCAATGGTCATGAACTTTAGTCCACCTCCATATAGGACCTCCGTATAGGGTCGATTGACAGAATCTGATCTTACATGCACCATGATCCGAGTGTCAAGAGCAGATGAAACAACCCTTCTTCATTTGAGATGTCTCTAAAGAAATTGGTCCAACATTACTTTATTACCGATGGCGAATATGTTTTAGCAACATAACCTGTGACACGCTGAAATAGCTCCATGCAATCACGAAGGAGCTGACACTCGGATCATGGTGCATGTAATATCAGATGCTGACAATCGAGACTTAACGAAAGTCATGTTACGGACTGTGGATACTGATGTCGTACTGGCACTGGCAGTTGCACATGAGCAAACTTTGCGTCAGCCTCGAGAACTATGGGTGCATGTCTTTGTTAGTATGGGTAAGCGAGTAAGTAACGGATCACAAAATTGGTTGCATAATATGGGTAAGACTTTTTCACTTCGATTGCAAGTAATTAAAAGCCTGCTGAATTTTTCATTTCTAAAATGAGAAACTGTCATCCGCCATCTTGGATCGAAAATAATGACAAATTCGAACTCACCGCAGCCGAATTGCATGAAATCACCACCAATGATCATTTTTACGTCAAGATTGTTAAACTGTCATCCGCCACCTTAAACCGCACAGTAAAGTCGAATTCGAGGTTCGCGATCGAAATCGCGATCGAAACCCCTTACAACTATTTAAATCAAAAAATACTAAACTTTAATTATTGTGGCAAATTGTGGGCGTGGCTGTTGGTCTGATTGCCTAAGTCTTAGAATACCTACAAAATACTAAGGAAACGAAATTAAATATCAAATGTATTCTGAGAGATTCCATAGCGTGTCAAGCGTGTGTGGTGGATGTTTAGCCTAATTGCCGTCGTCTTAGACGAATAATACTTATATGCAGCTTACACCCAGCATAAGTACGAACTTCATGAGGATGAAAAGTGAAAACTCTAACATTAACAGGTTGTACGTATTAACTTGTATATTTGGAACTCATACAAATCTATTCTTATAATATAACGTTAAAACACAAATTACAACCAAAAATGCTAGGTGTAATATAATTTAATTACAATCATGGGAAAAATGCCGATCCATACTACGCTGACATGTTTACCTTGTCAAATTCAATAATTTCATTTCTTGATTTTTATTCGCGATAATTTCTTTTTGTTAAGTACGTTTATTCATCACGTTTGTTGGTCGTTGAATTAAATTTACAGACATACTTGTTATTAATGTACAAATACACAATTATTTATGGCTAAGAAGCGGAGCGTAGCGCGCTAAGGGTCCTTTCACACAGGCGATTTTAACCAGCGATTTACCGGCGGAGCGATATCCCGGCGAGCACGCGGTGGCCCGCGGCGTGAACGCCGCGATATCGCCGCTATTATTTTTTAGCAGCAATCTACTCTCGGCTACCGGTTTTTTTCACTAACAAAATGGACTCAAACGAGAAGGTACTTCTAGCAATCTTAGTAGAGACGATCAAAGTTAATCCAAAAAGTAAAAAGAGAGTATGTGAGAATGATCAAAAATATAGGCCGCGCGATGTATTAAGATCGCTCGGTGGGGGCAATTTGGCGCATCTGTACAATTGCGCACAAAATTGTTAAGTTCTGAGTGTATTTCTTTGAAATATATTTTTCTTATTTCGCATTTTTTTGTACCTTTAATCACCTAACATATAACACTCGTTTATGCTTGTGACTTATTTTGCTAGTATGTTTATTCAGAATTTTGGTAGTATTTTTTACGTGCTTTTAATTACCCATGATTTAATTAGTTTCCTTTTTAACATGTTCAAACTTCATATTTGGGCATTTTTTTCACTAACTACGACATCATAACGTACTTACTACTAATACAGTAAAACAAATAGACCTAAGAATTGACTTCTGCGCATCCCCCTTCCACTTTTGACAAGCGATCTTAATTCGCCGCGGGACATATACCTATCAAATATTTTAAAAAAAAAACTTTAAACATGAAGATACACACAATATGAGACTGTCAGTATCCCCTGAAGAACGACTTATTATTACTATCCCACCAAAAACATTTTCATGTACATACCTAAAATGTTGCCAAGACGAGACCATTATTGGCTCGCACTGTTAAAAATAAAAAGTGATACCTATAGTAGGTAAAAAATGCACTTTTTTTTTAATATTTAATAGCTCATTAAAAGTATTTTTGGTCATTCTCAGATACTTTTTTTAAACTTTTTTTGGATTATCTTTGACCGTCTCTTTACTAAGATTGCTAAAAGTACCTTCTCGTTTGAGTCCATTTTGTTAATGAAAAAAGTCGGTAGCCGAGAGTAGACTGCTGCTAAAAAATAATCGCGGCGATATTGCGGCGTGCACGCCGCGGGCTACCGCGTGCTCGCCGCGATCTCGCTCCGCCGGTAAATCGCTTAGAAAAATCGCTTGTGTGAAAGGGCTCTAAGACGTCTAACACGGGTAACTCCACGAAGGCCTCGGCCGGACTGATTGTGATCGGTGTAGGAAGCAGCCGGCCGCCGCGCATGTCTCGTAACGTGTAAGGATAAAATATCTTTTATTCCATGAAAATCACCATTTAAAAATAAAATAGTCCCGACAAGCCTTATAATAATGAATATATAGACAAAAAATCATTTTAATATTCGGACACATTATCGAATAAAACAGATTTTCCTTTACCAAAAAAGGCAGATTTTCGGCAACTTCGCGATTGTTTTCTATCGAGGCAAGTTTAATCAATCGTGTTTCTGGTCCCCACGTTCACTAGATAAACTCGTAAACTTTCATTACCAAATTTTTATAATGTTAGATTTGCAGATTTATTAGCGCAAGAAATGGATTTTCCGTGAAGTCGAATCATGCATTTTGCTTGCTTTGCATGCTTAAAACAATACTTACCTAACCCCTACCTCACCACCGAAACAGTTGAGTAGCTCATTGAGATCACCTTGATCCTCGCCTGTTATTACTTTTTATCTGTCGTTTATTAGGACATTTATATAGCAAACTATATATTTTTAGAATCCAGATAAGTGGCTTTATGACGCTATTTTTGTTTTGAGATATATCTGTTGTGGTTTAAAAAAAAGAGAGGTAAGTATGAATAAAACTTGCTCATGTTTTTTAGGTTTTTCTATTTAATTTAATTTCCGTATTAGAAAGTGCATTATTTTAGTTCCAGAAATGGATCCGCCATCCTTAATTTAGCCGAAAATTATATAACACTTGCCCTAGTCCATATGGTTTTAGATAAATATGGCTCAAAGCGAAGCGCGGCGGAACCAACCCCCTCGTGCGAGGGGGCTGTCGATGGCTACCGGTCCTAATCCACTCCTAGGGAACGACTGTGCTAAGTTTCAGCGCATAGTCAAAAAGTGCAAGGTTCCCATCCTGCTTTATTATAAATTATAAAGCTACAGGTTTCAATTTTAGAGGCGTTTATTGGCAACACTTGTCCTGTTTTTTACAATTTGCGTTTTATAAAAGTACTAGCTTTTACCCGCGGCTTCGCTGACGTGAACCATAAGCATTTCAAAGATGCAAGCAATCAAGCAAGCAAGCAAGCGTGCAAGCGAACCTGCAAACAAGCATGCAAGCTGGCACGCAAGCAAGTAAGCAAGCATGGCTGGCGATGTGATGTGAAGCAAATATGTAAGCAAGTATGCAATGCAATCACGTGAACTTCAATACGACCACACACAGCTACGAGGGCTGTTTGATAAGTACCCGTTTTCTAAATATATTAATATCACTGGCCGCAAATAAGTATACCACCTTTTTAAGACATTTTTCAGAGGCGGGAAAATTTAAAAAAAATGGCATTCTTTTGTTTTTTTTTCTCATTTGACAACGATTCAGTGAAGGCGTGAACTTAAAATTGTTAAAATGGAGAAAGAACAGTATCGGTCTGTAATTAGATTCTTATTTTTGGAAGGAAAAACATGTGATGAAACAAAAGTAAGAATGCAAGCGGTTTACCATGAATGTGCTCCTTCTATGACAACCGTCAGATATTGGTATAAAGAGTTTAAGCGGGGGAGAACAACCGTTTTTGATGAGGATCGCCCAGGCCGGCCAGTTGCGGTGACTACAGACGATATGGTTAAGAAAATTGAAAATATCGTTTTAGCCGACCGCCGAATTAAACTTCGAGAAATCGTTGATGCTGTAAACGTTTCAATCGAGAGGGTACAACACATATTAGAAGAAAAATTGGGTATGAAGAAAGTATCGGCGAGGTGGGTGCCGCGTTTACTCACGGAGGAGCAAAAACGGAACCGACTGACTACTTCGGAGCAGTGTTTGGCCGTGTTCAAACGTAACCCGAAGGAGTTTCTGCGTCGTTTCGTAACCGTGGACGAAACGTGGGTCCACCACTACACCCCGGAAATGAAAGAGCAGTCGAAGCAGTGGATTTTACCGGGTGAACCTGCTCCAAAGAAAGCAAAAACCGTCCCATCGGCTGGAAAGGTCATGGCGACCGTTTTTTGGGATTCGCAGGGTATTATACATATTGACTATTTAGAAAAGGGAAAAACAACAACAGGGCAGTACTATGCCAATTTATTGGATGAATTTGACGTCGTGTTGAAGGACAAACGACCCCATTTAAAAAAGAAAAAAAGTACTGTTTCTCACGACAACGCCCCGGCTCATTCGTCCAGAGTTGTGACGGCTAAATTAGCACAGTTACGCTACGAACTATTGTCTCACCCCCCGTATTCTCCAGATTTGGCCCCATGCGATTTCTTTTTGTTTCCCAACCTAAAAAAGTGGCTCGGTGGCAAGCGATTTGGATCAAATGACGAAGTCATTGCCGCCACATAGGCCTATTTTAATGATTTTCCAAAATCATACTTTTTGGATGGTTTATTGAAGCTTGAGTATAGGTGGAACAAATGTATAGAGTTAAAAGGTGACTACGTAGAAAAATAAATGCATATATACAAAAAAAAATGTTTTTTTTTCCATAAACGGGTACTTATCAAACAGCCCTCGTACATACATAAAAGAATATATATATACCTACGAGCACATAACAGTTAGCAGCAGTTTTATTGCATTATTGTTTGCATTATTCTTATTTCATCTTATAGCCTAACCGATGTGCTATAACGTAATTAATAGACAATTTTGAAATATCTAACAAGGTACACGTTATAGTAGTTTATGCAACTGCTACATAATGAGGGTCCTTAAAACACGAGTGTGTTTTTATGAAACGAGGCGAAGCTGAGTTTCATAATAGGATCACACGAGTGTTTTAAGGCCTAATTATGTGGTATTGCATACATTACTTTATCTACACACATATTATAAGTACTCTAAGATGGGTTCAGAAGCCGAAGGCATATATCATACCCATACCTGTCACGAAGTTGACTGTTTTTTTTATCATAGACAAACATACCGAGCTGATGTTTCGTAAACTGTTTTTTTTTTATGTAAAAAAATGTATCACATTATTATTTATACATGTCGGACTAAACTCGACTTATATACGTGAGTGATCCGTTTTATTTCACTATGATTGCAAATTACGTCGGTTTTCAAATTACGTAGTCAACGTAGAAAAATAAATGCATATGTACAAAAAAAATGGTTTTTTTTTCCATAAACGGGTACTTTTCAAACAGCCCTCGTACATACTGTGCCTTCCGTCTAATCGAGCAAAATCTGTTATTTAGCTGTCCCACAGGAACTACTTAAGGAATTGGGATAAAAGTTTCCCCATGTATATTAAATATTTTTTCTACTTCTATATTATAATCTGTCAATTAAATGGTAAAAAAGTATACAATAATAACTAATGTTATAAGTCTGTTTCAAGTTTTATGCTCTGTGGTAAATAAAAACAGTAACATAATAACCCATACAAATTTCATTAAGTTACACTTATTGAGTAAAATAATAGCATTTGAAAAAAGAATACTAAGTTCGATTCTGATATAGAGTTTTTTTTAAACATGCATGTGCATCGTGATTGGTTGCTTAAACATGAATAAGAACAGCTGTAAGCCAATCATAACTAAGGAGTATTTTTTTAAGCAAAATTCCGTAACTGAGAACACGCTAATATCCTAGCTCTGCTGTGGTCTGTGGTACGGATGCAAATAAAAAAAAAAGAGTCAGCTGGCGAGTTCTACTGATAATGAAAAACGTAGTAAGTAAATAAATTCTCTTTGATGCAAAAATTGCACTTAATTAGTTATCGGATTGGTTTCGGTTCAGTAAAAGAAATTCTAAATGAGCGATGAAAATGAGATAGGTACTGTGTAATACCGAAGAAATTAAAATAATGGCGCAAACAGTGACGGAAAATGTGTTGCGGGAAAAGTCCAAAAACTTTATAACAAAAACAGATAAACAACTTCGTGAAATGGTGAATTGAAAAAAGTGTTACATCTTTTTCATTATTTAACGTTATTTTTCTCATTGTCAATTAATTAAACGATGTGTTGCTCTGTAAAGTTTTATTTGAATGAGTTATATTCAATGAGAAAACTTTACACTGAACTTAAGGAAAACTTACCTGATGTAAGTAAACAAAGAAACGACATTTACCGTTTTTTACTCACATTGTCAATTAATATATAGATCTTTTTGCAATAATCTAAACAAATTAAATTAAGTCATCGCCATTATCATCATCTCTTTATTTACAATCTTTTTATAACCTTTATAACTATTCCGCCTTAGCGGCACTCTGCTTTACCGACCGGGTCGCGGGTTTACTTTGGAACTTTAAATTTGAAAATGAAGAAATGTTTTAACTATTTCTGTACAAATATTTCTTATTTCTATAATGAAGTCGTAGAAAAAGTAATGTATGCAACGGTACATAACTGGTCATTATACACTCGTGTGATTTATTATGAAAACTCGCCCTTCGGGCTCGTTTTATAAACATACATACTCATCACCTTAGTTATGTTACAGTTGCATAAAATACTAAAGTAGGAAAAAATACTACTGCTGCTGATGATGATGAATGATGATATCATTTGACTGTCCCACGGGAACTACTTTAGGAATCGGGATAAAAGGTAGCCTATGTCCTTCTCCGGGTCAAAGGCTATGAGCATGCCAAATTTCATCAAGATCGGTTACGTAGATACGGCGTGAAGGCGTAACAAACAAACAAACAGACAAAGTCACTTTCTCATTTATAATTTCACTAGCTTTTACCCGCGGCTTCGCTCGCGTGAACCATAAGCATTTCAAAGATGCAAGCAATCAAGCAAGCATGCAAGCAAGCAATCAAGCAAGCATGCAAGCATGAAAGTAAGCATGCAAAGCAAGCATGCAAGCACGCATGTAACAGCACCAGCGAGGAAGCATGGAAGCAAACAAGCATTCAAACAAACATGCAAGCCTGCGATCATGTATGCAAGCAAGCATGCAAGCAAGTATGTAAGCAAGCATACAGGCAAGCATGCAGGCAATCAAGTATGCAAGCAAGTATGTAAGCAAGCATGCAAGCAAGCATGCAGGCAAGCTTGCAGGCAAGCTTACAGGCAAGCAAGCATGCAGGCAAACATTCAAGCAAGCAAGCATGCAAGCAAGCATGCAAGCAAGCATGCAAGCAAGCATGCTAGCAAGCATGCAAGCAAGCATGTTAGCAAGCATGCAAGCAAGCATGCAAGCAAGCATGTAAGCAAGCATGCAAGCAAGCAAGTATGCAAGCATCCAACCAGTCATGCAACCTATCATGCATGCAAGGGTACAGTTAATGCATCATGATCGGCCTGAAGAACGCAAGCAAGCAAGCAAATATGTAAGCAAGTATGCAATCACGTGAACTTCAATACGACCACACAAAGCTACATACTGTGCCTTCCGTCTAATCGAGCAAAATCTGTTATTTAGCTGTCCCACAGGAACTACTTAAGGAATTGGGATAAAAGTTTCCCCATGTATATTAAATATTAAGTAGGAAAAAAAACTACTGCTGATGATGATGATGATGATGAGGATGATGATGAATGATGATATTATTTGACTGTCCCACAGGAACTACTTAAGGAATCTGGATAAAAGGTAGCCTATGTCCTTCTCAGGGTCAAAGGCTATGAACATGCCAAATTTCACCAAGATCGGTTACGTAGATACGGCGTGAAGGCGTAACAAACTAACAAAGTCACTTTCTCATTTATAATATTAGTTAGGATAATCGGACAAGGACAAGCGTTTATTTTTTAATTGTAAAATACAACTGCCCCCATACTACGAAATTCGAAAATCGAAGTTCGTATCGTATTGGCCCACTCACTCTTGTGTTATAATAAACGCTTGAGAGGGACGGCACGATACGAACTTCCATTTTCGAATTTCGTAGTATGAAGCTGACTCGGACTCGGAAGAAGAGAGTTCACGGCAGCATAGACCTAGGGAGTTTTGACCAAAAATAAATACTTATAGATTTTGACACACCTTTTCAATATTATAATGAAAGATCCAGAATGAACTCTACCCAAATAAACTAGACTAGATTCTGTTAAAGGTTTTTGCCATTGTTTAGAATAAGTAGATATATTTTACTAGCCGACCCAGCGAACTTCGTACCGCCATAGGCGGTTCCATAGAAAATGTACCTATTATTGCCATATGCTTATAAGTTAATACTTACAAGCTTTTTACTGTCGAATTTACTTACTTATTGTCTGTATTTGTATTGCCATCCAACTTACATACCCATACCTTCAAGTTATATATATGGTGACATCCAAAGTACTCACTATATAAGTAAGTAAGCACTTTGGATGTCACCATATATATGACGCTGACTGTACGAAGTACCTACTTACTATTTCCATGTTATGATCATGCTTTGTTTTGAATAAATCAAAAAAATATTATACAAAGTTTAAATTTGTAACACATTTATTATCATCATAAACAGGTAGATGAATTAGCGAGAGCTTGAAATTGCATTTATTTGTACTTAGTGGTTGTACGGTTCGCATGAAAATAGTGGAAGTTGTACGACCCCAAATTCGTAGGAAAACCGCAAATTGATGTACAGGATAGCCGTTTGGTACACGTATACTTGTGGTCAAAACAGTTTTTTTTTCACCCAAAGAACAAAAAAAATATTCCCTTAGGAGAGGAGTTGACGTCATCTTTTTTTTTTTATGGAAAAAAAAACGTTTGTTCCGAAACCTATCGTGTGTGGTATCAAATGAAAGGGCTTTTGCAGAATAGTTAAGTAGGTATGAGTTGTTATGAGGAAAGTATACTGCCTCATTTTGTAGTACTTAATGAAAAATAAAATAAAAAAATCTAAATGTTAATATTTTTAAAATTGCTTTCTTGATGCTAGCAATGAGGACATACCTATCATTTGGGGTATATTTTACGAGAAATAACCGAATCGTATCTGCACGAGCCCAAACTTGGTATGTTTCGAAATTTATTTTTGTTGTAATTGTAATTTAAAACAAGTGGCTGAAATGTATTGATGTGGTATATTTTTATAATCGTCCCCAAAAGCCCTGTTTTGACCTCAAGTATACGTGTACTAAACGGCTATCCTGTACATCGATTGCGGTTTTTCTACGCGTACAACTACCACTAAAAGGAGAATCAGCCGTTATAGGGTAATTATTTCATTTCGTGTAAATCGGCTGTTCACGACAATATAGTATCTAAATGAAGTTAGATTTTTAACGTGTCTAAAAGCAAATTGTAATAAACAATGATATCTAACAACAACTTTTTTTGATTTCATATATTTATGAAGTAATGTAAAAGTTATTGCGTTCAAAAGGGTCAAAATGTCTTCTGAAATATCTAACAAGGTACACGCTAAAGAGGAAATATCTCGATTTGGTCATTACCAATGTGCTCATTACCATGGATTACCCTAGATTTTTCTAGCCACGGAAATGACGATGACTCCATGGACATGATTATATGCACATGTCTTGTATTGAGCTTGCATTTTTATTCTTTATATCTGGGCACACTTTCCGATAGCAAAGTCTAAATAAGCAAAGTCTGAAAGATTCCAGATGGAGAACACCCCAAAACTCGGAAGTGCCGTATTTCCGAAAGCATCACTAGTCCGAATTTTCATCATTTTCTGCTGAACGAAAACTTTGGTGTACATGATTTTGACAATATAGGTAGGCTAGATTAGTTCTGTTTTATTTTAATAAAAAAATAATTTACAACTACAGCGGAACCTAGTGTTCGGAATACTGAAATTTAGTAAAAATATCGGACGGGAACCCTGTAGATGGATTTTCCGGTTCATCTAGTGATTGTTTCCCCAAAAGGCCTTCAACTACATCCTTAAGGCACTCATCAGATGAGTTTTCTGGTTCATCACAGTCATGGTCACTCTTCTAAAAGGTATTCAGCAACACCTAGGTATAAGCAGTCCTTTAGATGGACTTCCTGGTTCATCTCGTAAATCGTTTATCCAGAAGGCTTTCAACTTCATCTTAAAGCATCCCAATAGGTCAGGCTTTCTTAAAGTAGGGTAAGTGAACTCCCAGAGGTTTGCTATTGATTCGTAAAGAGTTCGCGATAAAATTTAAACTTTGAATCAAAATCAAGATTGAAATTGTCCAAAATTACTCAGAAAAGTTAGAAATAAAACTCAATTTGTGATAAAAAACAAGCCCACGCGTCACATTAGTTACTAACAATATTATCGACATTATTTATGTGACAAACTAATTGGAGAATGAGTCATTTGTCATTACCGTGTGCTTTGGTCATTACCAAGCATGCATAATATAATTACCGTGTCGCTTAAAACTTTGCGGGACCATAACATCTCTAATATGAATCCTAAAAGGTGGCCTTTATTTTTTATATACTTAGTCCTTGTATTACAATCTTTAAATTTAGATGTAGTTTGCTATTGAAAATTTTTTTTGTTTATTTTTTTTAATACCAGCCAATTTGCACCAAATGAAATACTCTACAGAGTGGAAAGTTGAGATGGGGCAGTAAGGGCAGCTACTAGATCCCTTGCTGCTACGCGAAAATGCTCTTACGGAATTACACCAACTGTCTTACTCTCCACACCGGAACACAACAGTGCAAGCACTGCTGCTTAGCGGCAGGATTAGCGAGTAAGATGGTGGTAGCGATCCGGACGGACCTTGTACAAGGTCCTACCACCCGCATAAATCTTGGAATTTTCTTCTACAGTAGAATTATTACAAACCTCTTTTTATGCTGATAGTACTGGAAAAGGGAAATTTCAAATACAGATTGCCTATAAACACATTGCCGCTACTTATGTATGCGATTCCACAGTTTCGGTAATTTATCTATACCTAACTTCATTTGGAAAAACACATTTTACCATATTACTTAGGTAGGTACGCACATCCGGCTAATTTATACAGTCGCACTCTGGTTTACGAAAACTATGAGGAAGTTGGCTCGGCACGCAATACGAGGATGGTCATTGCCATGTCAGTGAGAAAGGCGCAGGCTGCAATGGAACTGAGTATAACTTTTATCAGCACCTAAATAAAAAGAAAAGTTTATTAATTATGATATGACATACTTAAATCAGCATTTACCTACAAGGCATTAAGTAGTGTTAGCAAAGGCACTCACTACCGTCGTGAATACCAATGGAATAAAATATTTACCTAGATAGGTAGGTAAGTATTTATATAAAATGTTAAAAAAGACTAAGTAGGTAGGTACTTATTATATATCAGTCTTAAAGAATAAAAGCTATCTCTTGCAAATACAAAACCGTTGCGTTGGTTTAGGTCCATTTACATTAGGCAAGTTTCTTGCATATTCCATACAATAAAATTGAGACAAAAATAAAATCAGTCTACTTAAACCTAGCTTGCAATTCTAGCATAGCATAACTGTACGAGGTGAACGAAGTGAATCAAAAAGTTCTTAGAACTGGCAGTGGCTGCTTACATAAACTTTTTAAATTAAGTTTTTTTTTATTCTGAGCTGTCATTATAGTGCAATATTTGACAGTTACTTTTATGCGAATCGTTCTCGCCATAACGTAGTAAATTGATATTTTGTGAAACAAGTCCCGATAATAAAACCGATTTGTTTAGTATCGGTGTAGGTAATGTGTTGCCGTCGTGTTGGCTTAACACCGCGTTGCCTTGTCTCTGGCTCGTTATTAAATTAACTGACGGTGAGTCAGTCATGTTAACTGGATCGGCTAAATTATGAAGAGTAGATTCTCGTGGGGTCGGTTCGGTTGCACTGGCCTGTGCCTGCGGGATGTGTAAAAGTGTGTGGTGCTTGCCTTTGCATGTTCGACAGCTACTCGCACGGCAGTTCGGTAAAATATGATTCGAAGATAAACAGTTTAAACATAGGCCTAGCTTCTTTATAACACGAATGCGCGTCGCCGCATTCAAAGCCAAAAATTTAGAGCACTGGTTAATAAAGTGCCCCTCCTTGCAATTGGGACATTGATTACGATAAGTCTTATATCTTGGTGTTACCTTACTGTGAGATTGGGACGGAGGGCACGTGGTTACGAGCGCCTTCCGTGGCGGGAGCACGCGGGCCTCGCTCTCTGCGCCTGCTCCTGCGTGGCTTAGCGCCTCCTGGAGATCCGCCTGGATCCGCAGGAATGCTTTGAAGTCCTGTAACGTTGGCAATTCACGCGAATTATTTTTTTCCTCCCACTTTCGTTGCATCGGTTTCTCAAGTTTTGAGCTAAGTAAAAAAATTATTATCAAATCCCAACCGTCGGTTATAATATTTAATGATCTGAGGATTCGTAACTGCTTCGAAATGTTGTCTATTAATGATCTAAGGGCTAATGCATTAGTGGGAACTGTATCGACGTTAAGCAAGGCTCTTAAATGGTTGTAAACGAGAACTCTGGGATTATTGAACCTTTCGCATAACAATTGCCACGCTATGGAATGGTTTTCTTCAGCATATTCTAAAGAACTAATTACCTCTAATGCGCTCTTTGAAAAGCAGCCTTTTAAATATTTAAATTTTTGGATCGGTTTCAAACTAGTTTGATTAACGAGAGCCTCGAAAGTATCCCGAAATTCAATCCATTCTGTAATATTACCATCAAATGTGGGTAAGGGATCTCTGGATATTTAATGGAGTCACGCTCACGAGTCTCGTTTGCCTCGCAAACATGACGGCTGCAGGGCGTGGTCGGTGCGCTTGCGCCGCCAGCCTGTTTCAAATAACTCTTGCTCAAAGAAACACACTGAAAATACGAGTCTTAAAAATTTTCCCTCTCTAACAACTGTTCATCGGCATCGGTGCATAAAGTTTCGATTTCGTCTTGTAAGGATTCAAATTCAGTAAAAACACTTGTAATTCTACTGACTCGCAGATCAAGATCTATCAATTGGTCAGCAGTTAGACGAGTAGAACTCAGTTTGGCTAGATATTTCTTGAACAATGTTAGCTTCCCTTTTACTACCCCTCTTTTTTTTATTAATTCTTTCGTCTTATAACTTTCTACAATTGTTAGATCGGATTCTTCGCCAGATAATGACATAGTTAATGAAAAATAAATTCACTGAGAGTCTACCTAATATAGTTACTCAGGTACACGAATAAAATTTCGTATAATAGGTAAAATTGTTCAGGTGGAGTGATTATCTTTCGTAATAGACTTGCCCAAAAATAATGATAATGACAAAATTAATACAAGTTTGCCAGACACTTACTCGATAGCAGAGACTTAACCTCTCTTCTTTCTCCGACTTCTCCTCGACTCGAACCTCGATCTCGCTCAATACGTTTTCAATCGATGTCGATCTTTGAATTCGTAAATATTTCGATGTAAAACTCTCTCGATTTCTTAGGCTTTATTAGATTGACTCAGCTCTTGTCCACTTCGCAACGTAGGTAGGTTTGACCGCCACGTACTCGATGCCGTGAGCCGCCGCGCCGCTTCGTTTAGCCGATACTACGAGATTCTTCGTAAATACCGCAGGCTGCACCTTGCTTGCAATGCTCCTTGCGTATTCGAAAGAGTATCTTCTAGTCGGGGTCACCAATGTTTCTTCGTAGATGGGTATAGCAGGTGCAGGGGATGGAAATGAGCAGAGCGTGTGTCTTCGATGATGTATATTCCAAAAGTAACCAAATAAATGATCTAATAAATCAAGCAGTTTTTTACTACAGCGCCATCTAGGAGGATATCATGGGAACTACCAACAATGGTTACGTGTTTAATTGACAGCGAGCCATTATCCCAATGATCTACGATCTATATTAAGCCATCTAGTTTACATAGTAAACAACAGATGGCGCTGTCAGTGACACATATTGTTAGTCACAAGATTACTTCGTTATAACAGTCAATGGCATTGTAATATTACACTTCATAATGTTAAAGGTATATTATAATCATGTATCATAATTATTGCAAGGTACTTTTTCGCAGGTCATTTTAATTGGTAGTCGTAGGATTAGTTTGTACTAACATTTAATAACAGTTCTAACCAGACCTAACCCACTTTCCTGGTAGAGAATCGTTTCTGTAGGGGTCGCAGTTCTAACCTAACCTAACCCACTTTCCTGGTAGCGATTCGTTTTTGTATGGATCGCAGTTCTAACCAAACCTAACCTTCTTTCTTGTTAGCGATTTGTTTCTGGTTAACAAGCAGTTCTATGTAACGTCAAATTTCATTGAATATGCGTGTACTATAAAAAAAATATAGAAAAAACGTAATAACATACCGACAAAATTATGACTTACATCAGTTAACACTTAAAAATATATGCCTTAAAATATTTCTGAATAACCATCGATATTCCGTTGGATATTATCGATATAATTATTATGACTCTTTAAAGTTATGATCAATAGTATTATAAATCATTAGAACTATTAAGCGACATGCTTTAAAATAAATACGACCATCGATATTTATGAGCATGAATAATATACAAATTAATTTCTAACTTTGAAGATTCGGACCAAAAAGATTATGGGAGAAAAAGGGATCTTCGAAAATATAATGAATAGCATGATATATAAAATTTTACGGTTGCCCTCGATTCCCCTGGGATCCCATCATCAGATCCTGACTTGGTGACTATGGGACCAACTAGAAAGTGTACCTTTACAAACAAAAAAAGAATTTTTGAAATTGGTCTAGCCGTCTTCTAGTAATTGAAAATACACAAAAACAAAATAATACGTAGTTACTTGTTATGCAAAGTTATTATTTGGTGCGAGTGCTTGCATTTGGTGTGAGCTTTGCAGCCAAGCGAAACACAATTTTTTTCGTCTCACTACTGCGAGGGAAATGGTAGACGAGAGAAAAACATGATTGTAATGATTAAAAATACATTATTTATGACGATACTTTAACGTTATTAAATTACCAAACAAAAGTAATACTTCAATAGCAAACTACATCTAAATTTTAAGATCGTAATACAAGGACTAAGTATATAAAAAATAAAGGCCACCTTTTAGGATCCATATCAGAGATGTTATGGTCCCGCAAAGTTTTAAGCGACATGTTAATGATATTTTACATACTTGGTAATGACCAAAGCACATGGTAATGAAAAATGACTCATTCTCCAATTGGGGATGGATGAAAATTTCAGAATTGCTTGATTTTTTTTTGGTGATAGAAATAACCTTCCTTAGTACCTGATAAAAGTTTGAGATTTTTCTTTTGCGTCGTTTATTTTTGAAAAATAAAAACATTTTCCTCCATCACGTTCTGGGCCTAGGACGGCTGATTTTGCGTTTTCCTTGGTCCATCGCATATTACAGAAAAACGTCTGTGGTAAATAATGACATTGACATCTGACAGCTGTCTTCACAGACATAACTTTGTTTGTTTTCGCTGCCTACGCGTTCACTGCTTTTTCCAATTTAATTATTATAAGAACTGTTTTTGCCCCCGGACATTGCCAATAGCTTGCCTGAACGAACGATGACTTGCGCTTTTCGACCCTGGATTTGATTTTGATAGCCGCGACGCCGACCACTGCAACTAAATCAAACTGGACCCATTGATTCGTTTTGCCGGCGTATTGATTTTAAACCAAATCATTCACCATGAATGACCACGAACATCAACGATACAGAGATCCTAAGACATGTTTTATAACAATGTGCTCCAAAAGTGATAAAAAAACCCTGCTTGAGATTCTTTGCTGTAAGAGAAAATTGAAAGAAAATTGGTGTCTAATGGCTGGCAGGAACTGTCCAAAACGCCGAATTTATTGCTGTGAAGACCATCTAAACGTAATAAAAGACTATTGATTAACTTAAGGTGTTTTATTTTAAATAAATCTTAATCATACATCACAATCCAATCACCATAAAGCTTTTGCACCTCGTATTTCAGCGACATTATGCTTATCACTGTTCTTCATAAATGCCATTAGCATGTAAGTAAGTATCAACACTTCGTAAGTTCGAAGAGTCTGCTTTTACATAAACAGCAGCACCTATTCATGTCGGCAGATTTCAAATTCCAGTTTCTAGTTAAGAGTTGTGGCTGTCGTAGCAGCTATGAAATCAAATCCAGGGTCGAAAAGCACAAGTCATCGTTTGTTCAGGCAAGCCATTGGCAATGTCCGGGGGCAAAAACAGTTCGTAAAATAATTAAATTGAAAAAAGTAGTGATCGCGTAGGCAGCGAAAATTAACAAAGTTACGTGGGTTATGTATGTGAAGACAGCTGTCAAATGTCAAAGTCATTATTTACCACAGACGTTTTTCTGAAATACGCGATGGACCAAGGAAAACGCAAAATCAGCCGTCCTAGGCCCAGAACGTGATGGGGGAAGATGTTTTTATTTTTGAAAAAATAACGACGCAAAAGAAAAATCCCAAACTTTTATCAAGTACTAAGGAAGGTTATTCCTATCACCGGAAAAAAAATCAAGCAATTCTAAGATTTTCATCCATCCCCAATTAGTTTGCCACATAAATAATGTCGATAATATTGTTAATAACTAATGTGACGCGTGGGCTTGTTTATTTTATCACGAATTGAGCCTTATTTCTAACTTAATTTTAATTTATTATAAATATCATTTTAATTTATTAAATAATTTTGGTCAATTTCAATCTTGATTTTGATTCAAAGTTTAAAATTTTATCGCGAACCCTTTGCGAATCAATAGCAAACCTCTGGGAGTTCACTTACCCTACTTTAAGAAAGCCTGACCTATTGGAATGCTTTAAGATGAAGTTGAAAGCCTTCTGGAAAAATGATTTACGAGATGGACCAGGAAGTCCATCTAAAGGACTGCTTATACCTAGGTGTTGCTGAATACCTTTTAGAAGAGTGACCATGGCTGTGATGAACCAGAAAACTCATCTGATGAGTTCCTTGAGGATGTAGTTGAAGGCCTTTTGGGGAAACAATCACTAGATGAACCGGAAAATCCATCTACAGGGTTCCCCTCCGATAGCCAGTAGAATTTTCAACCTATTTTCACTAGCCCTAAATTTCAGTATCCCGAACGCTAGCTTCCGCTGTAGTTGTAAATTATTATTTATTAAAATAAAACAAACCTAACCTAGCCCACCTAAGCATATTTTCAAAACCAGGTCCACCAAAGTTTTCGTTCAGCAGAAAATAATTAAAATTCAGACTAATGATGCTTTCGGAATTACAGGTTTTCCGAGTTTTGGGGTGTTCTCCATCTGGAAGATTTCTTATTTAGACTTGGCTATCGGAAAGTATTCCCAGATATAAAGAATAAAAATGCAAGCTCAATACAAGACGTATATACGAGGGCTGTTTGAAACATGTATTTTGTATTGTATGTATTTTTTGGACACGTATATTTATTTTTCTACGTAGTCACCTTTTAGCTCTATAAACTCGTTCCAGCGGTATAATAAGTCACCCAAAAAATAAGATTTCGGAAAATCGTCGAAACAGGCCTCTGTGGCGGCAATGGCCTCTTCATTTGACGCAAATCTCTTTCCGCTGAGCCATTTTTTTAGGTTTGGGAATTGAAAAAAAGCCGTATGGGGCTAAGTCTGGAGAATAGAGTGAATAATTCATAGTGTAATTTTTCTAATTTTGCCCCTGCGATTGTGGACGAGTGAGCTGGTGCGTTGTCGTGGTGGAAAAGATTTTTTTTCTTTGTTAATTGGGGTCGTTCATTCCTTTAAACAGAATAAAATTCGCTCAAGAAATTTTCGTAGTATTGCCCTGTTATCGTTTTTCTTTTTGTAAGTAATCATTATGTATGATTCCTTGTGAGTCCCAAAAAACGGTCGCCATGACCTTTCCGGCCGATGGGACGGTCTTTGCTTCCTTTGGAGCCGATTCGCATTTTAAGATCCTCTGCTCTGACTTTTTATTATTTTCTGGGGTATGGTTATGAATCAACGTTTCGTCCACAGTCACAAAACGAAGCAGAAACTCATCAGAATTGCTTCCATACTTTGCTAAACGTTGCTTCGAAGTGGTCATTCGGATAAGCTTTTGTTCCTCTGTGAGCAAACGCGGCACCCATCCCTCAGATACCTTTTTCATCCCTAATTTGTTTTTTAAAATATATTGTACCCACTCGATTGAAACATTAATAGTGTCAACAATTTCTCTAAGCTTTATTCGGCGCTCGGTTAATACGATATTTTAAATTTTCTTTACCATCTGTTCCGTAGTCACCTCAATAGGGCGGCCTGTACAGTCTTCGTTAAAGACGGATGTTCTGCCCCGTTTGAATTCGTTATACCAATATCTGATAGTTGTCATAGAAGGTGTATTATCCTTGTAAACACCTTGTATCTATACTTTTATCTCTTCACATGGTTTTCCTTCCAAAAACAGAAGAGGAATTACAAACGAAACTGTTCTTTCTCCATATTTGCAAATTGAAATCGAATTCTGACCTTCAACAGCCGTTAAACGAAAAAAAAAACAAAAGAATGCTGTGATATATTTTTACCTTTTCTGACCCATAAAGGATGCATTAAAACCTTCGTATACATATTTTCAGCCAGTGATAAGAATAACATTTGAAAACGGGTACTTATCAAACAGCCCTCGTAATCAAGTCCATGGAGTCATCGTCATTTCCGTGGCTAGAAAAATCGACGGTAAATCATGGTAATGAGCACCTTGGTAATGACTAAATCGAGATATTTCCTCTTTTATGTACACACATCATAAGTCCTCTATAATGAGTTCAGAAACCGTAGAAAATTACCAGCATTTCAGTACGCCGTCGCCTTCTCGCCGACAGCGCGAGCCCCAGCACCACCACCATCACCAACAGTAAAGTAATAATCATTACAACATCGAATTCGATATCGAATTCAATGTTTCAAATTTGAAAACCGACGTAATTTGCAATCATAGTGAAATAAAACGGATCACTCACGTATATAAGTCGAGTTTAGTCCGACATGTATAAATAATAATGTGATACATTTTTTTACATAAAAAAAAAAACAGTTTACGAAACATCAGCTCGGTATGTTTGTCTATGATAAAAAAAACAGTCAACTTCGTGACAGGTATGGGTATGATATATGCCTTCGGCTTCTGAACCCATCTTAGAGTACTTATAATATGTGTGTAGATAAAGTAATGTATGCAATACCACATAATTAGGCCTTAAAACACTCGTGTGATCCTATTATGAAACTCAGCTTCGCCTCGTTTCATAAAAACACACTCGTGTTTTAAGGACCCTCATTATGTAGCAGTTGCATAAACTACTATAACGTGTACCTTGTTAGATATTTCAAAATTGTCTATTAATTACGTTATAGCACATCGGTTAGGCTATAAGATGAAATAAGAATAATGCAAACAATAATGCAATAAAACTGCTGCTAACTGTTATGTGCTCGTAGGTATATATATATTCTTTTATGTATGTACGAGGGCTGTTTGATAAGTACCCGTTTATGGAAAAAAAACATTTTTTTTTGTATATATGCATTTATTTTTCTACGTAGTCACCTTTTAACTCTATACATTTGTTTCACCTATACTCAAGCTTCAATAAACCAATAAAAAGTATGATTTTGGAAAGTCATTAAAATAGGCCTCTGTGGCGGCAATGACTTCGTCATTTGATCCAAATCGCTTGCCACCGAGCCATTTTTTTAGGTTGGGAAACAAAGAGAAATCACATGGGGCCAAATCTGGAGAATACGGGGAGTGAGACAATAGTTCGTAGCGTAACTATGCTAATTTAGCCGTCACAACTCTGGACGAATGAGCCGGGGCGTTGTCGTGATGAAACAGTACTTTTTTCTTTTTTAAATGGGGTCGTTTGTCCTTCAACACGGCGTCAAATTCATCCAATAAATTGGCATAGTACTGCCCTGTTATTGTTTTTCCCTTTTCTAAATAGTCAATATGTATCCTATCTATCCTGCGAATCCCAAAAAACGGTCGCCATGACCTTTCCAGCCGATGGGACGGTTTTTGTTTTCTTTGGAGCAGGTTCACCCGGTAAAATCCACTGCTTCGACTGCTCTTTCATTTCCGGGGTGTAGTGGTGGACCCACGTTTCGTCCACGGTCACGAAACGACGCAGAAACTCCTTCGGGTTACGTTTGAACACGGCCAAACACTGCACCGAAGTAGTCAGTCGGTTCCGTTTTTGCTCCTCCGTGAGTAAACGCGGCACCCACCTCGCCGATACTTTCTTCATACCCAATTTTTCTTCTAATATGTGTTGTACCCTCTCGATTGAAACGTTTACAGCATCAACGATTTCTCGAAGTTTAATTCGGCGGTCGGCTAAAACGATATTTTCAATTTTCTTAACCATATCGTCTGTAGTCATCTCAACTGGCCGGCCTGGGCGATCCTCATCAAAGACGGTTGTTCTCCCCCGCTTAAACTCGTTATACCAATATCTGACGGTTGTCATAGAAGGAGCACATTCATGGTAAACCGCTTGCATTCTTACTTTTATTTCATCACATGTTTTTTCTTCCAAAAATAAGAATCTAATTACAGACCGCTACTGTTCTTTCTCCATTTTAACAATTTTAAGTTCACGCCTTCACTGAATCGTTGTCAAATGAGAAAAAAAACAAAAGAATGCCATTTTTTTTTTTAATTTTCCCGCCTCTGAAAAATGTCTTAAAAAGGTGGTATACTTATTTGCGGCCAGTGATATTAATATATTTAGAAAACGGGTACTTATCAAACAGCCCTCGTACATCGATTACTCCGTAGATTGTGGACCGATTTTCAAAATTATTTTTTTATTCGAAAGGGTATACTCTTGGGGTGGTCCCATTGTCACCAAGTCATGATCTGATGATGGGATCCCAGGGATATCGAGGGCAACCCTCAAATGTTATAGGCACGTATTATATGTTTCATATATTTTCTAAAGCTCTTCAAGTATTTGCGTCTGGTAGTCATCATCTCATGTTGATGAGCTGATGATGGAAGGTACAACTCCTTGACGGTTAGGAGTTGGAGGATAATTCTGTAAATGGTAAATCATTATTCGAAAGGGTAAACTTCTGAGGTGGTCCCATTGTCACCAAGTCATGAATTGATGATGGGATCTCAGGGAAATCGAGGGCAACCCTCAAATTTTATAGGCACTTATTAAGTGTTTCATATATTTTCTAAGGCTATTCAAGTATTTGAGTCTGGTAGTCATCATCTCATGTTGATGAGCTGATGATGGAAGGTACAACTCCTTAACGGTTAGGAGTTGGAGGATAATTCTGAAAATATTATAAATCGACGTAAAATTGTAAAATAAAAATCTTTTTACAAAAAAGTAAAACCGCCTTAAAAAAAAAACGTTAGAAAAAAAACGTAAAGTAATCTTCTAAAATAATAATAAATAAATTAAATTAAATACATTTATTTCGGACAACAGAAACTAAAGCCTCGAGTTTTATGGCCTAGCACTAAGTAGCAGAAATATGAAGTCGGTGCGGTGCGAGCGGAATATTCTCTGAATTAAGCACCGACTTCATATTTCTGCTACTTAGTGCTAGGCCATAAAACTTTAGTCTTTAGTTTCTGTTGCCCGAAATAAACGCATTTTATTTTATTTATTTATTATTATTTTACGTTTTTTTTCTAAGGTTTTTTTTTAAGGCGGTTTTACTTTTTTGTTAAAAGATTTTTTACCAAGCTTTTTAATTTGTGCAATCAATAATGTGTGTCATCACTATTAAATGTTTTAGGTAAATAGTAGTTTTAGCCGTAAACGTTAGTTAAATGGAATATTTTGCAGAAGTTTTACCGAAAACTGAAAAGCGGACACCCCTTGGTAATGACATTTTGACCCTTTTGAACGCAATAACTTTTACATTACTTCATAAATACGAAATCAAAAAAAGCTGTTGTTAGATAATATTGTTTATTAAAAGTTACTTTTAGACACGGTAAAAATCGAACTTCATTTAGATGGTTATATAGATGGCGATTTACACGAAATGAAATAAAACCCCATCCACCTTCCTGAATCCTAAAAATAATGGCAAATTCTTTATCACCGGAGACCGGACGAATTATCTACATTATGTTTTTGAGTCAAAAGTACAAACTGTCATCCGCCATCTTAAAAAAATAACAAATTTGAGCGCATCGAGGTGAAAATACACGAAATCGACACCTATGACTATACTTTGTTTTAAAAGTGACAAACTGTCATTCCCCATATTGGATTAAAAAAAGAATGTCAAATTTGTGAGCACCGACATTAAATTACATGAAATCGACTCCCATAACTATTTTTTGAGTCAAAAGTGACAACCTGTCATCCGCCATCTTGGACCCAAAAAATAATATAAAATTTGAGCGCACCGAAGTCAAATCACACGAAATCGACACCCAGGCTTCCATTCTTATGACCCAGGACCAATTTTTTCGTCAAAAAAGTCAAACTCTCAGCTGTCGTTTTGGACTTAAAAATTATTAGAGCATACACCTTGCTCAGACACCATAAAAAGAAACATCAAATTGAGCCCTTCGCTGCAAATGAAATTGACGATGAACTCGATGAACGTTACGTTCGAATTTCAAAAACTCTCCGCGCTAGCGTGGAAAAACAGATTTTCCACGCAGATTTTGCATGATACGAGGGCTGCCTTTTAAGTTGTGTCGTTTGGAAAAACTAAAGACAATTTAAGAGTTAAATGTTATTTATTGTTTTTCAAAGTAATCACCGTGATATGTAATACACTTTTTAATTCGATCGAACCAGTTTTCGAAACATTTATTCCAGTCCGAAGTCAGGGTCTCCAAAATGGCCGTTTTGTATGCCTCAACCGCTTCTTCAGGCGTCCGGTACCGTTGACCACGAAGTCGTCGCTTGATTTTTGGAAAAGTGAAGAAACCATTAGGGCTCAAGTCTGGGCTGTACGGCGGGTGTTCCAGATTTTCGACGTTTTGCTCTTTTAAAAACGCAATTGTTTGCCGGGCGGTGTGCGAGCTCGCATTATCGTGGTGCAGTACTATACGACGTTTTGGGTTATTTTTTCGGAACTCGCCGATAACTGTAGGGAAACAAACAGTGGTATACCAGTCAGCATTAACTGTTTTACGTTCTTCGAGCACGATGGTGGCAACGTGGCCATTTTTCGCTACAAACGTGGCGACCATTTTTTTCGAAGTGCTCCGTGAGCGTATTTACGTATTACTTTGGTCGGTTTTGGCTCATCTTGGAACACCCAAACAGTCGACTGCTGTTTAGAATCTGGATCATAGGCATTTATCCAAGATTCGTCACCACTGATAATGTCATAAACGTGTTTAGAGTCTCCTCGGTTGAATTGCCGCAGAGTTTTGCGACACCATCTAACGCGAGCCATTTTTTGGTCTTCACTAAGTAAATGTGGTATCCAGCGCGAGATCAATTTTTTTTACGCCTAAGTGATCATGCAAAATATTTTGAACACTGGTCTCTGAAATGCTTAATGAACGATTTAGTTTTTAGCTTAGTCACGGCTGTTTTTGGTCGGCCTTCACGGTGCCTATCACTAAGACTGGAGCAACCACGTAGAAATTCTAAATACCAGCGTTCCACAGTCCGGATGTATGGTGCTTTATTATTAAAAACCGTAGTCAGCTCTTCAAAGCACTGAAGACGCGCTAAACCCCTTTTGAAGTTGTAAAAAATTATCGCACGTAAATTTTCTTTCGAAATTTCCGTTTTCACAACTGACTTGTCAACTTTGAACCGACGCTGTACTGAAACGGTTCGGCCGATCCGAGTCATTCTTTTATATTATTACTATAAATTTTAAATACTTTATGACGATACTAGTTTTTTTTTTAATAATCACGGGAAGTTTGCAAACGACAGAACTTAAATGGCAGCCCTCGTAATGAGAGCCTTTCCGAGCGAGTGAGGTGAAAATAAATATTCCGTCGCATTGAGAACCTCCTCCTTTTTTTAAGTCGGTTAATTATTAATTAGGTTATTCATTGCTATGATAAACAATGATTTCGAAATTTAGACATTTTTCCATATTGGACATTTTGAGAATTTGACTATTTTTGTATCAAGTTAGTTCGAGTTTTAGACATTTTGGGAAATACTTAGTTGAATTGAAAATTAGTCAAAACACGATAAAGTAAATTTGAATAACAGTTTTATCAAAGATACGGTATTTTAGGACGTAGATGTAAGTCATTTCAAGCTTTAGACATTTTGACACTAATCTGTTTTGACATTGCGACGTACCTATGTGGTTATAGCGTACCGGTAGCAAAAAAAAACCGGACAAGTGCGAATTGGACTCGCGCAAGAGGGTTCCGTAGTAAGATTTTAACGCTTTTCCCCACTGTTTTAAGTAGTGCAGTCCAGTGTAAGCAGAGCCCTGCTCCTAAGCAAAATGTACGCAGTCTGGGGTCTTATATTGGCCTGTGAAATCTACAGACAGACATAAAAAATAAAGATTTAGAGAATTTTCTGAGTGGTTGTGCTATAAGAGCTACCTTCATACCAAATTTCAAGTTTCTAGGACAACTAGAAGTTCCCTTTAGGTTTTCGGGTTTCGGCAATTTGTATGGAAATAGCCTTTTTAATGGCTGTATCTTTTGATTGCTTTGACTTTGAAGTTTGTTTTATTTACAGCTTCAAGGGACCGCAGGCTTGAGTATTCAGAGTATTTGATATTAATTGCAGCATGCTACCTCCACGCGTTTCAGAGAAAAAGGGTCTTGACAGACAGACAGACAGACGAACAATAAAGTGATCCTTTAAGGGTTCCGTTTTTTCCTTTTCAGGTACGGTACGAAATCGTAAAAATGTACAAGAAACTTGTATAATGTAAATGGGTCTTATATTTAAAAACTAGGGTGATAGCGCGATCTATAGCGCTGGTTTATTACTTAGACAATATTAATTTATAACCTGTTGTCGCAGTGGTACACCAAGAGCAGAGAGTAGATCTGCTACAGCCCGAGTAAGATCTCCGGCGTGGTGCCAGCGACGCCAGAGACATGCAGCATTTAAAGCCAACAAGGCAGCCCCAGTGCCACATAAATAAGTCTGAAGCACAACGGCTTTCTTCAGTGAGACAGGATTTCCTGCACATAGAGCCAAACCTACGACAGCGATGAGATATGTAATGAGTAGACCACCAGATACTGATTGTTCCCAACGAAATACTCGTACTGAGCGCAGATGCAACGTTAACAAAGCTACCATTATAGCTAAAGTTCCTAATCGTAACGATAATAATAAGGAACGTGTTATGTCTGTGTGTCCGTATTGATCCTTTGCGGCTATAGATTTCTCTATAACTGCATTCATCATAACGAAGTTTTCTGTAATTTAATTAAGTGGGTAAATAATTGGCAAATAAGTAGTCGATGATGACTGACAATAATAGTTTTTTTTTTTTAATTCATCCCATAAGGGATAGGCAAAGGAACTGAGTCCATACAGCCACGTCTGATGTGTTTTGTAATGTAAATTTCTGTATATTAAAGTCCTGTCACCGTCAGAGTTGTCAGTCTGTCCTAGTTACGTCCTGTCAGCTGCTCATGCCTTTCGTAAAGCGATAGTGTACTTTACGGCGAGCAGCAGCCGGCAGACACTTGGGGGTCACAAATAGGGGGAATACGCGTTTTCACTTGAATTCTTCATTTGCTGGGCACTGTCACGTTAATTTGTAGTATAATACACTATCTTTATTATCCACCAAACAACATGAAGCACAGAAACTAAAATTCAATTAACGATAACGACACGATCCACTCTCATCGGTTTCCCGCCCAATTCCCATTGACATTCACACACAATAATCGTGATAATAAAATAACTACAAAAGAGGTTTGACATTTAAACAACTATATGATATGAAATCCTACACGTAGCTTTTGGAGAATCTGCTCCTTGGTTAGGCACCATTTTCTTTGTTCCCAAAGATTTTGTATAGTACCCATAGAATTGTACCATACTGTCATCTATGATTGTTCCGATTGCAAAATTAACGTTGCCAGAGAAGAATTTCGTGTTATGATTACGACTACAAAAGAGTTTGACATTTAAACAACCATAAGAAATCTTACGCGTAGCTTTTGGAGAATCTGCTCCTGCTCCTTCGTTAGGCACCATTTTCTTTGGACTTTGGTTTTGAAAATTTAATCGAAGTAGAGAGTCCGTCAAAGATGAAGCTACGCCTAGTAGGCCTTCGACTGCAGTGACTCATGAGAATGTCATCAAAGTGGACTGACTTATTAAAGAAAAGAAGAACATTACACATAGAGAGGTACAGAATGAACTGAAGATTGGATCACGGTTTCTTCACGATGGATACCGCATTTACTCACTGGAGAGCAAAAAGCCCACATGGTAGATTGGTACAAATATATGCTAAGAAAATTCGATGGCAGCAGATCACAGCAGGACCGTGTTTTATAAAGCTACAAGTTACAAATTACAAGCGGAAGTCTCATTCTATCACCTTTTGTTAGAAAGAGACTTCCGCTTGTAAATAACAACTTGTAGCTTTATAAAACACGACCTAGGTGTGTTACATAATGACAACTGATGAATCGTGGATTTATAGCTACGATCCACTTACAAAGCAGCAATCGACGCAATGGGTGTTCAAGGAAGACACGTTGCCTACCAAAGTTGTTCGCGGTAGAAAGGGAAAGGTCAACAAAAATAATAACAGCTTTTTTTTCGACGCAGTTGTCCTGTGGCAGTTATTCCTCTAGGAGATAGTAGAACCACAATGTAAAGAGCTTATACCTACCAGTGGTCCGACGCCTTTGATGTTTGCGTAAATGCCGACACCGCAATCGCATGGCCAAAGCACCAAGGAGGGCGAAAGTTCCTAACTAATCGGGCAGTGGTGGCGTATGCAAGGGGGCTGCCCCCTGACTACGAAGTGCAAAATTCGAACTTCGTATCGTGCCGTCCCTCTCAAGCTACTATTATTTAACACGAGAGTGAGCGGGACGATACGATACGAACTTCGATTTTCGAATTTCGTAGTTTAGGGGCTGGCCGCGTGCGATTTTTTTTAGTTTCCCACCATAAAAAAAGCATGCAGGGACGAAGATTCAACAACTCAAATGACGCAATGGATGAATTAAGACGTGCATTTTCGACCTTCCGCAATATCGTTTTTTTCTAGTTTTGACAACTGGTTTACTCGAATGCAAAAGTGTCTAGATGCCGCAAGAGACTACTTTGAAAAACTAAAAATAAATAATAACCATATCTTTACGTTTTTTTGAGTAGCTAGAAATTTTTAGTACAGCCCTCGTAAAGCATAACCAATGAAATGGATCTGAAAATCTTTTAGCACAACCACTCAGAAAATTCTTAAAATATAATTTTTTTATGTCTGTCTGTAGATTAAACAGACCAATATAAGATCACCACACAGTGCGTACATTTTGCTTAGGAGCAGTGCTCTGCTAACACTGGACAAATTAAAACACTGGGGAAAAGCAGTGAAATCTTTGTACGGAACCCTCGTGCGCGAGTCCGACTGGCACTAGTACGATTTTTTTTTGTCACAATAAAGCATCTTTGAGCGAGGATTTCTCGTTAACGCAACCAAATATCTGGTCAGTTTTTGTGTTATTTATATTAAATAGTGTAACTAGTACCTACCTACTTAATTATTTTTCAAAGTTCAGCCATTTACTTTATCGTTTTTCAGGGATCCGTACCTCAAAAGGAAAAAACGGAACCCTTATAGGATCAGGTCTGTCTGTCTCTCAGTCTGTCTGTCAAAGACCCTTTTTCTCTGGAACGTGTGGAGACAACATGCTGAAATTAATATCAAATACTCAAGCCTGCAGTCCCTTAAAGCTGTAAAAATATCAAACTTCTAAGTAAACGCAATCAAAAGATGTCATTAAAACGGTTGTTTCTATACAAATTGCCGCACCTACCCTAAAAACCTAAAAAGTACTTCCCAGTTGTCCTCGAAACTTAAAATTTGGTATGAAGGTAGCTCTTATAGCACAACCACTCCCACCATTAGATCCTGACTTGGTGACAAAGAGACCAACTAGAAAGTTCTTTCAAACCCTTATAAACAAAAACAAAAAAATCCAAATAGGTAAAGCCGTCTTCGAGTATTCTGACAAATTGAGAACCTCCTCCTTTTTTGAAGTCGGTTAAAAAACCCTTGTCTTCCTGTTGGTCCTACGATAGCATAATCACCATAATCATCCCTGTCACAAGGAGGGTAATGTGTTTAACAACCTATGCATGTATGTATGTATGTTTGTTCCTTTGTGGCACTCTAGAGACTGAACGTGTGAGCCAAATTTAATGATTCTTACGTTAATCGATTCGTAATAATCTTTAATCTTGCGAGGGTTACTAAAGACATGACGGTAATTTAAATCCAATATGGCGACCACCAGACGTCATATTGTGAAAAAAAAGTCTACAAACTACAGCAAGTGGGGTATCATTGAATAGGTATTTGAAAATCAGTTTTAGGTTTCTTTTTTTTTATATTTTTTTTTTAGTTTGAGGGACTGTTTAGGATCTATAAATGTTTAAAGTTGGTTCGCAAACAATTTTCAGTTTAAATATGACTAAAAATCTTTAAATAAAACAAAATCACTTATTTGAAAACAAAAACCGCGACTGCAAAAACTATAATCGATGTACACACATAAAAAAAAATACATACAGTGGACTAGCCCATTACAAGTACTTTATCTTTATACAAAGGTAGCTAGAATATTATTAGGAGTGCAGGTGGGGGCAAACAAAAATGACGAAACAGCTGTAACATGCCCCCGAATGCACTCCAACTAATATTCAAGCTACCTATGTATAAAGTACTTGTAATGGGCTAGTTTTTCTCTTTTCAGTTAATTGTTTTTGCAGTCGGGTTTTTCGTTTTTAAATAGTTTTGTTTTTGTTAGAAAGAGATTTCTGCTTGTAAATTACACGTAAATTGTACTTAACTTGTAGTTTTATAAAACACGGCCCTGGCTGGCCTGCCCTTACACTACGAAATTCGAAAATCGAAGTTCGTATTGTATTTTCCCGCTCACTCTCGTGTTAAATAATATTAGCTTGCAAGGGACGGCACGATACGAAGTTCGAATTTTGCACTTCGTAGTCGGGGGGCTGACAGCGCAGGCGCACGATAAAATTGCATTTGAAATCGAAGTAAGTTGCTATTGCCCAAAAGTTATATGCAGTTTCGGGATTAAAATAATTTTACTGAAATGTGCAAGTGATCAATATTTTGATATATGTCCATCCATCAACATACGCAGCCATCTACTCGAGGACATCGCAGTATAATTGAACATTTTAGATTATTCCGAATATGGTATGTGCTAGTAACATAACCTTAAAATGATTCAATAATACTTCATTATCCCTGTCTTAATAATGAAATTTGGGTTTTGCAGGCGAGTTCAATTATCCTGGCTGGCCTGGGCATGGCTGCTGTGGGCTTCGCCGGTCGTTATGTGTTGAAGCAAGTGCCTAATGCTTCTGTAAAATTTGCAGAGGCTGTTAAAAACTTGCCAAAATTTGATGCGGAATCATTAGCCACATCGAAGTACTATAAAGGAGGTTTTGAACCTAAAATGACCAAAAGAGAGGCTGCGTTAATTTTGGGTGTAAGCCCCACGGCAAATAAAGCTAAGGTAAGTCCTCATTAGTGCTAAGCACGGAAGTAATTTTTAACTTGCCAACTACTTTTGGGAGGGCAAGTTCCAAAGTTCTTTGAGCTCTGTAGGTACACAGTTTTTAATCGACTTAAAAAAAAACATACATACAGTGGAATATAGAACCTCCTCCTTTTTTGAAGTCGGTTAAAAACGAGGAGGTTCTCAATTCAACAGAACATTTATTTTGGTTTTTTTATGTATGTTCCATATTGATGAAATTTGGAGTATAGGATAGATGTTTCTTAGAAGCCGCTACTTACTTTGATAGTTAAATAACAAAAATAAATACTTCTAGGGGGGGCATTCCATACATGTAACAAAACATTTTTTATTTTAATTAAAGTCAAACATATCAAGCTGACATGTGTATCATCTATTTTTTTCGTTTGTTAGTCGTATACCTCGAAATCAAAAAATCCTTGTAGCTTTTCACCTATTCGCATTTCGCCGCGATAGCGTTTTTTGTTGTAGCGTGTAATATCGGTAGTATATTTTGTTACTAGCGTATATTTTTAACAGATTTTTACAACAGTAGCAAATTTTGATGTAGCATGTATTATCAATAGCCTATTTATTAAGCCGCATATATTTTGAATAGATTTTTACAACAGTAGCAAATTTCGATGTAGCATGTATTATCAATAGCCTATTTATTAAGCCGCATATATTTTGAATAGATTTTTACAACAGTAGCAAATTTCGATGTAGCATGTATTATCAATAGCCTATTTATTAAGCCGCATATATTTTGAATAGATTTTTACAACAGTAGCAAATTTCGATGTAGTATGAATTGTCAATAGCCTATTTAGTTAGCCGCAAGTATTTTTAGTCGCATCTTATTTGGGTCGCATATTGTTGTAGTGTATTGTATTAACCGTAAATTGGTTATACCTAGTATTGATTTCGCTGGTTATACCATTGGAGTATAATTTATAGGTAACAAAATAACGGTCACCTTGTGACCTCGTTGTTACAGCCATACACTAACTAGCTTTGAAAAATTTGTTGTTAAGGATATTTACCTCTAATGCGAAAGTGATGATTTGGGAAAGAAGTTGTCGAAACACGCCCGGCTCGGCCACCGGTGGACTTGACCACCTTTTTTCTTTGGTGTATGATATCTATTTAAAGTTGTCGAAATTTAAACATTAGGTAAGTAATCAACTTAATTTATTAACAATAAAGTTTTGAAAGATAACTTAAAACAAACATAGGCACCCCACTTTAGGGATTAACATAAAGCAACATTAATGATTAGTACGTATCTCTACATAAATACAACACAACACTTAAATTAATATTTTAACATTGAAAGTTTATTTAAATTTATTTATTTATTTATTTATTAAAAGGTCTATTTTAGAATCCATGTCCGTGAATTTTCTCAATCTCTTGCGATATAACGGGACATTCATTTCATTTCTTAGCAAATTGAAATCTACTGTCATTGACTCGTCTCTTATAGTATGTATTAGGTGGAGTAAATTCGAATTGCTTGATATTTTTTTATTTAATTTACTGTGCCAGCCCTCGGTTACATTATTGGTCCTGTGTCTTTGCTGAAAACACGACAAAACCCCCATAATGCTCGCACAAAACCAGTAAGTGGTCATATACTCATTAAATGCATCGATATTTTCTATATCCGCCGGTGTCTGATCGAGTACACTGTACCATGCCTCGTGCATTTTAGACTGTGGAAAATGAGATATAGCAATACACTTTTTAACGTAATTGCAGCCTTCTCTGGTTTGTGAAATTAATAATTTTCTAGCTTTCTTCCAGACGGCCTTATCAAAATGATAATAACAACCAGATAATCGTGCTTCGGGAAATACTTGTCTAAATGCATTTATTGCACCTCGTTCAAAGTCGCTTTTCATATCTTTCGGTTGAAATCCTGGTACACTTTCTTTCAAACAGTTGAACATGGTTGTATACGTACTGTGTAGCTTGTTAACCAATAAAGCGTATACAAAAGGCGTAACTTTAGTGAGCTCCGCATCCGAACCTATATCTCCATGTATTGTATAAAGCTGTATGTAGGGTTTTGGTACGACTTCAAACGTTCCGTCTATAAAAAACGTCTCCACCCTTTCAATATAGCTTTTGCACTGAAGACTAATAAACATGAGGCACACATCATTTTGTACACATAAGAAATCTGTAGCTAAGTGCTCTGGAATTACAACATCAGCAGTGGTTCGAAAAGTACAATTTCCAGTGAGCCTTTTACGATGTCGATACAGAGCGTCTCGCTTTGTAAAAAAGGATGGTAATTTATGTGCATATTCCTCAGTCCGAAATTTTGCCATATGTTCTTCAAATAAAAATGGCACCGGTCTGTAGTCCGTAATCACCTTCTTTTTTAATGTGGCCAAACTTTTTTCGATGTCGATAGCCTCAAAATCTGGCGTACACGTGTGCAGAGACTCTCGTTCGATTTTAGTGAGGGTGGGATCAAGAACAATGGTACCATTGCAAAATTTTGTGGCACAGGTGTAGACTGAAGTCTTTGATTTCTTATTTACCCTATTTATTCGATGCCTACACCCGGCCCTTACTAAAATCTTCCCTCCATGTGAACTTTCAATAAATTGAAAACTGCCCCGCTGACCATCAGCGGATCCCGGTTCAGCTTCCATCTTCTGATTTTAACTGGTCTAATCTCACACGGGTCGAGAAAATAATACGTGGTCGAATTGACATATATCACATGTCAGCATATATTGTCTATTAATTTATTAGTCATATCAGTGATATGCACAACGAGGTTACATATAACCAGGAGATAAGCTACAAGTGCGAAATGCATTTACAAAACAAAACTATAGAGGTATAGTGCTTAAAGGAAATATCGCGATATGTAATAACGCATTACAAACAAATATCTATCGAGGTGAAAAGCGACAATAGTGAAGACAAGCAGGAAAGTAAAACTACTATGGTTTTTTTAGACAATTGTAATTAGCGATCAAAAATCATACTACAAGAATAAAAATCTGTTCAGAAATTTTGAGACAGCGGCGAAATGCGAATAGGTGAAAAGCTACAAGGATTTTATGATTTCGAGGTATACGACTAACAAACGATTTTTTTAATGTATTTGTTTTTGAAGGTGAAACTGATTGTTGTAATGATGGTCATTACCATCGGTTTCTAAACGCATAATAGAGAACTTACGATATGTGTGAGGTTAATAGTAGTGTATGCAACTGTTATATACCTTACTTTATCTACACACATATTATAAGTACTCTAAGATGGGTTCAGAAGCCGAAAGCATATCATACCCATACCTGTCACGAATTTGATTGTTTTTTGGGGTTCCCCACGTCAAATGAAAAAACGGAACCCTTATAGGATCACTTGGTTGTCCGTCTGTCTGTCAAGACCCTTTTTCTCTGGAACGCATGGAGATAGCATGCTGAAATTAATATCAAATACTGAAGCCTGCAGTGTCTTGAAGCTGTGAGAAATCAAACTTCTAAGTCAATGCAGTCAAAAGATACAGTCATTAAAAAGGTTGTTTCCATACAAATTGCCATACCCTGAAAACCTAAAGGGTACTTCCAGTTGTCCTAGAAACTTGAAATTTGGTATGAAGGTAGCTTTTATAGCACAACCACTCAGAAAATTCTCAAAATCTTCAATTTTTATGTCTGTGTACATTTCACAGATCAATATAAGATGATCCCACCACACTGCGTACATTTTGCTTAGGAGCAGGGCTTTGCTAACACTGGACAACTTAAAACAATGGGGAAAAGCGTTATCTTTGTACGGAACCCTCGTGCACGAGTCCGACTCGCACTTGTCCGTTTTTAGGGTTCCGTACCTCAAAAGGAAAAAACGGAACCCTTATAGGATCACTTTTGTTATCCGTCCGTCTGTCTGTCTATCTGTCAAGACCCTTTTTCTCTGGAACGCGTAGATGTAGCATGCTGAAATTAATATCAAATACTCAAACCTGCGGTCCCTTGAAGCCGTGAAAGAATCAACCTTCTAAGTCAACGTAATCAAAAGATACAGTCATTAAAAAATCTATTTCCTAAAGGGTACTTCCTGATGTCCTAGAAACTTGAAATTTGGTATGAAGGTAGCTCTTATAGCACAACCACTCCGAAAAGTCTCAAAATCTCAAAATTTTATGAACTAAAAAACAATTACTTTGCTCACCCGCGACCACTAATGACAAATAGTTATATCTGTGCGGCAAATGTATGTTTCCATGCAACACCTCCGCCTCCACTGCTACACGAATCAACACATGCCACACAGACCCAACTATCACCACCACCACTATACTAAACGCCGACGCGTTTCGGCACTCTCCACGAGGCCATTTACGAAGCACAACAACAACCGCTCAACATGCCACCACTTCCACTACTGACATATGTAAACCATGTACTCAACTTAGTTAATGACAATACCAACGTACCCACTAATATTTTATAAATTCCAAACTACCCTTTTATGTAAGTCCTAAACTACCCTTTTTTAAAAAATGAATTCCAAACTACCCTTTTTATTTTTGTTTTTAATTCACGCCAGGTACCCCGTTATTTTTAACCGAGTACGGTAAAAAGAGAAGTCATGTTCTCATTATTACTATGACACATTATTAAAATTAGAACCAAGTCGTAACAAAGGCGAAGAAACCAAATTAACTTGTTCATTAATAATAGACCCCATGTTGTTGTACTTAATTATTTCTAATTGTTCTAAAACCGATAGCCGCAAACCCTTGTCACAATAATGTAAAATTTCGTACGTATCTGAGTCTAACAACGAATGATTCGTTTCTAATAAATGCTTGGCAAAGTTTGATTTCTCTGGATGATCATGCCTATATGACGAGACATGCTCTTTAAATCTAGTATCAAAGCTTCGAAAACATTTGGTTTAATCAACGTTGTAAGCATTTAAATGTTGTACCAAATTATATAAATTTACATAGCAATAACACTAGTAGGGCTGCTACGATAGCAATAAATAAGGCTCGCAAGATTTGGTTAAATGAGGACTCTCGTCATTGGTTTTGTGTTAGAGATAATTTAAAATTACATCTTAGAGTACTACATTCGGAACTGGTATTTAAATTGCATAATATTGAGTTTGATACTTTGGACCAAAAGGCGAGATATTTTGCTTCGGTGCAGGCACATAAAAAGTATGTTACCCAAACTAATAAAGTGCGTAGAGGCTTACGCGAATGGAACTCAGTCTCTTTTGAACAACAATAATGGTGAGTCAAGTAACGGTAACGGTTTCTACCCTCGAGTTAAAAATCTCACTAATGTCGAATTTGTAGAAGGTGAAGTGCAGTTATTGGAAAAAGGTTTGAAATATAACCTACCCTCTAAATTTAGTCAGAAATTAGTGGAGGGTTTGGCGGTCGATTCTGAGGTTGCGATTGTTTGTAATCGCGGGGACTTTGATACTAAAGTTTTGGTTGCTAATTCATTAAAAATTTCAAATTCTACTGGGGGTATTTCGGATGTTGGTGACTTGCATTCATTACGTTCTATTCAGCAAAAGGTCCATGACAATGATTTGATAATTTCTAAGGCCGATAAGGGCAATTGTATTGTTGTTTTAGAAAGGGGTCAATATAATGATAAAGTAAATGACATCATTCAAGGAGAGGATTTTTTGAATTTATGTAGGGATCCCACCGCCGCGTTTCATAAAGACCTAAAAAACCTTCTGAAAAGTTCTTCATTTACCTTTGACACCGAACAAAAGAGGAGCAATGTGATTCCTATGAATCCGCAGGCACCAATTTTATATGGTTTACCTAAAATTCACAAGGATGGTGTTCCTGTTCGCCCTGTTGTTTCATACGTGAGTGCTCCAGCGTATAAAATAGCGAGGAAGTTAAATAGCATTGTTCGGGAAAAATCTTCTTTTAAGCCAATGTATAGTTTAAAGAATAGTTCAGATTTAGTAAATAAAATTAAAGACATTAATATACCGCCAAACTCAACATTACTTTCTTTAGATGTGGATAGCTTGTTTACCAACGTACCATATAGTGAAACCTTAAATATTCTTAGATGTCATTTAGAAAGGAAGCGTTTACATCCGGGGGAGGTTTGTGAGTTACTAGAATTAGTAACTTTATGCATGAAACAAAATTATTTCAGATTTAATGGTCAATATTATTTGCAGTGATGGTTTAGCAATGGGGTCACCTCTTAGACCTTTAATGGCTGACGTTTTTATGGATAACTTTGAAAAACAATATATGGTGGGGAACAGCAATTTAGTATATTATTATAGGTATGTTGATGATTTAATTTTATGTTGGAAGGGGAGTATGAGGCAGCTAGATTTGTTTATTAGTGCTGTCAATAACAAACATCCAAAAATAAAGTTCAAACGAGAATTAGAGGAAAATCGTTCTTTGAATTTTTTGGATTTAACTATTACAAGAGTAAATAATAGGCACCAGTTTCAAATTTACCGTAAGCCTACGTACACAAATACTGTCATACCTGCAAATTCTACTCACCCATGGCAGCATAAACTGGCTGCTTTCCATTGTTATGTACATAGACTACTAATTTTACCTCTTTCGAAAGAGCATTATGATTCTGAGTTACATACTATATATCAGATAGCAACAACAAATGGTTATAGTACAGCAATGGTTAATAGTCTGATTCAAAAGAAGCAGGGACGGATAGTGAATAGCATGCTTTACTCTGCGTTGCCATCTCGGCTTACTAACAAATTTAGATCTAGTATTACTTATGTTGGCCGGTTGTCTGACAAGATTTATAATATTTTAAAATCAAATAACATCAATGTTGCCTTTAAGACTACTAATTCTTTACGTTCTAGACTTTGTAATAACAAAGAAAAGGTGGATAAAGGGAACAGGTCGGGCGTATATAAACTCACTTGTGGCGACTGTAGTCAAGTATACATTGGACAAACCGGTCGAAGCTTTGATGCTAGATTTAAAGAGCATGTCTCGTCATATAGGCATGATCATCCAGAGAAATCAAACTTTGCCAAGCATTTATTAGAAACGAATCATTCGTTGTTAGACTCGGATACGTACGAAATTTTACATTATTGTGACAAGGGTTTGCGGCTATCGGTTTTAGAACAATTAGAAATAATTAGGTACAACAACATGGGGTCTATTATTAATGAACAAGTTAATTTGGTTTCTTCGCCTTTGTTACGACTTGGTTCTAATTTTAATAATGTGTCATAGTAATAATGAGAACATGACTTCTCTTTTTACCGTACTCGGTTAAAAATAACGGGGTACCTGGCGTAAATTAAAAATAAAAATAAAAAGGGTAGTTTAGGACTTACATAAAAGGGTAGTTTGGAATTTATAAAATATTAGTGGGTACGTTGGTATTGTCATTAACTAAGTTGAGTACATGGTTTACATATGTCAGTAGTGGAAGTGGTGGCATGTTGAGCGGTTGTTGTTGTACTTCGTAAATGGCCTCGTGGAGAGTGCCGAAACGCGTCACCGTTTAGTATAGTGGTGGTGGTGATAGTTAGGTCTGTGTGGCATGTGTTGATTCGTGTAGCAGTGGAGGCGGAGGTGTTGCATGGAAACATACATTTGCCGTACAGATATAACTATTTGTCATTAGTGGTCGCGGGTGAGCAAAGTAATTGTTTTTTAGTTCATAAATATGGACCTCCGCAAAGTAACGCCTGATTCAATAAATTATTCAAAATTTTATGTTTGTCTGTTGATTTCACATACCAATATAAGTTGACCCCACACTGCGTACATTTTGCTTAGGAGCAGGGCTCTGCTAAAACTGGACTTCTTCTGGGGAAAAGCGTCAAAATCTTTTTACGGAACCCTCGTGCGCGAGTCCGACACGCACTTGGCCGGTTTTTTTTTATTGTAAATTATGTTGGCTTTTGAAGATGTTTCAAATTTTAAATTCTTAACATCTATTTTCTACGGTTTCTGAACGCATTATAGAAGACTTATGATATGTGTGTAGTTAAAGATTTTAATGTAATACTTTACAATGACATGAATGCAGTTGCTTTGTTTTATTCCAGATAAGAGATGCACACCGAAAAATAATGTTACTCAACCATCCAGACAGAGGAGGATCACCACTTATTGCTGCCAAAATAAATGAAGCCAAAGATGTGTTGGAAAGTGGCAAATCATAATTAAAATGTTCTGGTCAGAAATGCTTATAATTATGCAGATTAAGCTGAAGTAGGCCTTAGAAAATGTCAATATGTAGTTAGAACCTAAAACAGCACAATTCTGTTATGGTTGATTGTTGTCATATAACAATTAATGTAGAATGAAATTGGTGATTTTCTGTATGATTAAAAACAGAAGAGAAAAATCCAGGTTGTGTAGTGCAATGCAAATTATATACATATGAACAAATAATGCTATGAATACTTACTTAAGAATCTGATGAAACATCTTTGTTAAAGTTTTATTTGAATACCCTTTTGGTAAACGAAAATAATCTAATTTGATGATTATATTTATTTTATGAAACATAGTATGAAATTTTACAAGCAATGACAGTGCCCAGAAAAAAATGTTAAGCAGCTGTTTTCTTTAGTTATCCAGCTGCTGAACGAATTTAATACACTGACAAATGCACAGAAAAAAAACGTTAAGCAACTGGATTAGTTAGTTGTCTAGCTGCTGAACTAATTTAACATCACACAATGACAAATGCACAGAAAAAATGTTAAGCAGCTGGATTAGTTAGTTGTCTAGCTGCTTAACTAATTTAACACCACACAATGACAAATGCACAGAATAAATTGTTAAGCAACTGGATTAGTTAGTTGTCTAGCTGCTGAACTAATTTAACATCACACAATGACAAATGCACAGAAAAAATGTTAAGCAGCTGGATTAGTTAGTTGTCTAGCTGCTTAACTAATTTAACACCACACAATGACAAATGCACAGAATAAATTGTTAAGCAACTGGATTAGTTAGCTGTGTAGCTGCTGAACTAATTTAACACCATACAGTGACAAATGCACAGAAAAAATGTTAAGCAACTGGATTAGTTAGCTGTGTAGCTGCTGAACTAATTTAACACCACGCAATGACAAATGCACAGAAAAAATGTTAAGCAACTGGATTAGTTAGCTGTGTAGCTGCTGAACTAATTTAACACCATACAGTGACAAATGCACAGAAAACATGTTAAGCAACTGGATTAGTTAGCTGTGTAGCTGCTGAACTAATTTAACACCATACAGTGACAAATGCACAGAAAAAATGTTAAGCAACTGGATTAGTTAGCTGTGTAGCTGCTGAACTAATTTAACACCATACAGTGACAAATGCACAGAAAAAAATTTAAGCAACTGGATTAGTTAGCTGTGTAGCTGCTGAACTAATTTAACACCATACAGTGACAAATGCACAGAAAAAATGTTAAGCAACTGGATTAGTTAGCTGTGTAGCTGCTGAACTAATTTAACACCACGCAATGACAAATGCACAGAAAAAAATTTAAGCAACTGGATTAGTTAGCTGTGTAGCTGCTGAACTAATTTAACACCACATAATGACAAATGCACAGAAAAAAATGTTCAGCAACTGGATTAGTTAGCTGTGTAGCTGCTGCCTCCCTACGTGCCCCTACTACAAAGTGCAAAATTCGAACTTCGTATCGTGCCGTCCCGCTCAAGCTATTATTATTTAATACGAGTGAGCGGGACGATACGATATAAACTTCGATTTTCGTAGTAGTCCCTCTGAACTGAACGATTTGAGGTAAGGGCTTTGTCAATCCGTTTACTTTCATCATCCTTGCTAACGAGGACTCGTTTAGGATATCACTAGTACGTGTTATTTTTAGGGTTCCGTACCGTAGGAAAAATGGAACCCTTATAGGATCACTTTGTTGTCAGTCTGTCTGTCTATCAGTCAAGACCCTTTTGATCTGGAAGGCGTGGAGGTAGCACAGGCTGAAATTAATATCTAATATTCAAGCCTGCTGTCCCTTAAAGCTGTGAAAAAGTCAAACTTCTAAATCAACGCAATCAAAAGATACTGTCATTAAAAAGGTTGTTTCCATACAAATTGCCGTACTTTGAAAACCTAAAGGGTACTTCCAGTGGTCCTAGAACCTTGAAATTTGGTATGAAGGTAGCTCTTATAGCACAACCACTCAGAAAATTCTCAAATTCTTAAATTTTTATGTCTGTCTGTATATGTCCCGACCAATATAAAATAACCCTACACTGCGTACATTTTGCTTAGGAACAGGGCTCTGCTAATACTGGACAACTTAAAACACTGGGGAAAAAGCAGGGGAATCTTTGTACGGAACCCTCGTGCGCGAGTCCGACTCGCACTTTTCCGATTTTTATTTTAAATTGTATTGTAGTATTGACAATTAAAACAAATAATCTTTACTAGGTATACCTACTAAGGTTTAGTTATGTATTTACATAACTAAATGTTAGTGATAATTTGGTAAATTAACTTTCTAACCTAGTGTGTAATACATGGAAGCTCTAATATAAACACAATTACCAAAAAATAAAAATAATCCTCTAAAGCTATGGCTTTGAAGGTGCGGTGCGTGCAGATTATTGTTTGAATGAAGCACCGACTTCATGTTTCTGCTAGTGCTAGGCCATAAAACTTTGTTAGAAGATTTTTATTTCACAATTTTACGTTGATTTAACCCTACAGTGCATGACTTGTTTTTTTGCAAAAAAAAAAAAAGTGTGATAAACATTGGGGTATATTTATTTATATTTCTAGGAAAAAAATAAAAAAATGAAATCAATACTTTCGAAGAAAAACTTTTTTATTCGTGTTCCACATATGGCACTCCATGCATCAAGCTACTATCTACAACACGCTACACAGAGACAATAATCTTGGTACATTTTTTGTTTTCACATACTACGTTTTTTTTTTTCAACATGAAATTTGCGGAAACAATTATTTTTCATGCTTTAGCACAGTCTAAATTGTAATTTTTTACTTCACAATAGTTTTTCCTGAACATCCGAGATATTTACAACGCTGACGTTTTTCATTCCAAATAGAAAGATGGTCTGTGAGCCTTAAGCTAGTATATATCTAGCCCGATGAATTAGCTTGAGGATCTTGTGGTGATTGTGTCATCGGCATGAGCAGTACCAATGGTGATGCACAGCTTCTGTTGTTGTAAGTCGACTCAGTAGAATCAGAGCGTGGGGACGTCCTGATGAATTTTCTCTAAGTTATTATTGACATGGAAAGATGAAAAAAAGTCTGTGAACACCTACAAAGGTGTTAAAAAGGTTACACGAAATTAAAAATTATGCCAATGTCAAATGCTCTCGTAAGTGCAGACGTTCTTTAACTTTGTATTAGCAATTGAACGTCAATGCATGGAGTACCATGTCGGTAAAGTAAAAAAAAAACTGATTATCATTACCTATATAAATATCGTAATGCTATAAAACTAAACCTACCTTTCAATTATGGACAGTTTTTCAGACACCGTATATTTTTTCTAACTATTTCACTATTAAAATTATTATTTTTTCACATTCCGTAAGTTGCCAAAAACGGATCTTAGCAGTGACCACCGAAATTTAAATCGATCGCTCGATCCTTTAAAGAATACCGCCGCCCAGGGAAACCCACCGAACTACGTAATAACTTTGTGTATTATATCCTTTCAACGTATGATAGATGTCGCTGCCTGCCTGATTCTTGGCAATTCACAACTATGTTGGTTGTGCCATATATGGAACTGAATACACTGTAGGGTTAACATTTTCAGAATTAGCCTGCAACTCCTAACAGTTAAGGAGTTGTACCTTCCATCATCAGCTCATCATCATGAGACGATGACTACCAGACTTGAATAGCCTTAGAAAATATATAAAACACATAATACGTGCCTATAAAATTTGAGGGTTGCTCTCGATTTCCCTGGGATCCCATGATCAGATCATGATTTGTTGACAATGGGACCATCTCAGGAATTATACACTATGGAATAAAAAAATAATTTTGAAAATCAGTTTACAATTGACGGAGTAATCGATGTACATCCATAAAAAAAAATGCATACAGTGGAACGTAGAACCTCCTCTTTTTTTGAAGTTGGTTAAAAAGAAACGCGTTAAGGCAGTTACAATTTTGAGTTACCTTTGTTAGTGTTTTTTATTTTTGCTGTTAAGTTGCTGATTTACAATACACGTTTATTCGATTTATTATTATTCGTCGAATACGGCAGCCCTCCACCAGCCAGTAACTTGACCCGTTCGCTTACAGGCATTATACGGAGGCAGGTGTCTAAGTGCGTTGGTCTTATGTCACACGCACGACCAAAGCTCAGAGACACCTGACTCCGTATAATAACCTATGAGCGAACGGGTCAAGTTACTGTCATACTGTGGTCGACGGAACGCAGCCGCTGAGGTGTCGGTGGAGTGACGCGCGCCGCCCGCACAATATTAGCGAATTATTTTATCTGTAATTTAAACAGAATGCACAGTACGTATGTTTCTAATTTTTTATGTGATAATCAAGTACGTTGGTAGGGCCACTAGGGCCATGTAAGAGCGATTTCAGGAATTTAAATTTTTTATCCCGTATGTTACGAAAGAAAAATTAAGTTGCCATAGAAGCACAGCATATAATTTTCTAAACTTTTCCTAATAGGTTTAGCTAGGCGCTAAAAGTCTTAAAACATAATTTTCATCATCATCATCATGTCAGCCGAAAGACGTCCACTGCTGAACATAGGCCTCCCCCAAGGCTCTCCACTCTGACCGGTCTTGTGCTTTCCGCATCCACCGCGGTCCCGCGATCTATACTAGGTCGTCGCTCCATAACATAATTTTAGTTATTTTAAAATTTTATTGAAGGAAAAAACAGTGATTTTGTGATTTTCGTAGTTCCACATTATCTTTCTAAAAAAATTACAAAAGTTCTGATTAAGAAACAATTAACATTTCAAACTTTAATTTTATGTCTAATAACTTACAGTCAAGGAATTTAACTCCCTACCCATTTCGTTGAAATGTTGTTAAGCATTCGCTGTGCATTAAGGTCGAAAATGTCAACGCAAACGCGACATGTCAAAGCAACGTCGTTCTATCTAGCTCTTATGGTGACAGTTTGCTATACGATATTAAACCTTAGGTGGGTTGGAAATTAAATTCCTTGACTGTACATGAGATATTACTAAATACCTAACCCTACCTAAAGCACAGCTGTAAAACTTCTAACTTTTTAAAAATAGCTCTCAATAATCATTATCTAACTACTCTGCAAAAACGGAGATTTTTAATAATATGGTAAGTAATGTATTTCTGCCGACGCGACTATTTCATCATCTTCTATTATTATACCTATAAAACGGTACCTTAACTGACTGACTGTGATTGACTGACTGACAGCAACGCACGTTCTAAACCACTAGACCTAGAGATTTGAAATTTGGCAAACATGTACCTTCAGTATCCTAGAGGTGCACTTTCGAAATTCCCACGGGATAGGGAACTAACCCGTTTTGAAATATTTCACGGGAGCAAAGCATGCGAGCACGAGGGCATAAGCTAGTTTATGTATAAAATAATAAATCTCACAATTTTGATGAATGGAATATACCTACCTACTTACTACCACATTTTATTAGCGTTGCAACGCAATGTAATGCAAAATCTTGTTGCTTTGTTTAAAAACATTTGAATACGTAAGAAAATAACGCGCCAAATCGTTACTAAGAAGAACGTAAGAAGGTAACGAAAACAAAATAGTAGTTTATGCAACTGCTACATAATGAGGGTCCTTAAAACACGAGTGAATAGCCTAGTGGTTAGAGACCCTGACTATGAAGCTTGAGGTCCCGGGTTCGAATCCCGGTCGGGACAGATGTTTGTATGATGAATACGAATGTTTGTTCTCGGGTCTTGGATGTTTAATATGTATATAAGTATGTATTATAATATATATAGCTCGATACCCACTCACTGACTCACTGACATGCTGTTTTGAAGAACCTACGAGGGGTGGGGTGGAACTGTATACGTCGTCGTATTCAAAATGCCACCACGACCCCAGGAAAAATACGAAATCGACCTGAACGTGGAAAGTAACCTGACTCAGGTAGCGGCTCTCTGCAACGGCTCGACCTACCGAGTTTGCCCGAAACTAAAGTCGCTCAGAACAGCCAGCCAATGGGTGAGTCTGTCAAAAAATTTTCAAAATGGCGAAAACAAGATGGCCGCCATACAAAATTGAAACGCGATTATCTCGCAAACCAGTCGAGATTGATGACAGGTGCTCGACCAAATGTCATTCAGGGTGGGAGGGGTAATCTATCGGGATATTTTTTTTTCCAAGATGGCGGATTCAAAATGGCGGCCATTTTCTTTTTTGCTCTGATTCGATTGAAATTTTGCATCCAGGGCTCTTGAGGGCCACTGAATAAAACGCCGTAATTGGTTTTTCGATTTTTTAATTTTCCAAGATGGCCGCCATACGATGGAAAATCTGGCTCACTGACATGTTGTTTTGAACAACCCATGAAAGGTGGGGTACAACTCTCTACAACATCGCATCAAAAATGCCGCCTCGACCAATAAAAAAGTATGGAATTGACCTGAATGTGGAAATTGACCTGACACATGAGTAGTCCTCCGCGGCGACTTGATCTACCGAGTTTGCCCAAAACTAAAATCGCTCAGAACAGCCAGCCAATGGGTAAGCCGGTAAAAGTTTTTCAAAATGGCGAAAACAAGATGGCCGCCATACAAAATTGAAAAGCGATTATCTCGCAAACCAGTCGAGATGGATGAAAGGTGCTTCAACTAATGTTGTTCAAAATAGAAAGGGTAATCTAATGAAGCAATTTTTTTTTCCAAGATGGCTGATTCAAAATGGCGGCGAAATTTTTTTTTGTTTGATTCGATTGAAATTTTGCATCCAGGGCTCTTGAAGGCCACAATACTTAACGCCATAATTATTTTTTCGATTTCTCAATTTTCCAAAATGGCCGCCATACAATGTAATGTCTGACTCACTGTCTTACTGTTGTTTTGTAGCAGCCTTTAGAGGTTGGGTTCGACTCTATACACCATCACATCAGAAATGCCGCCACGACCAACAAAAAAATACTAAATTGACCTGAACTTGGAAACTGACCCGACACATGGGGTAGCTCTATGTATCGACTTGACCTACCGAGTTTGCCCGGAACTAAAGTCGCTCGGAACAGCGAACCAATGGGTGAGCCGGTCAAAGTTTTTTCAAAATGGCGAAAACAAGATGGCCGCCATACAAAATTGATTGTTGGTTAGTTTGGTAGTTTGATAAGTTGATAGTTGGTTAGTTTGATAGTTTGATACTTGGTTAGTTGGTTAGTTTGGTAGTTTGATAGTTGGTTAGTTGATTAGTTTGGTAGTTTGATAGTTGGTTAGTTGGTTAGTTTGGTAGTTTGATGGTTGGTTAGTTAATTAGTTTGGTAGTTTGATAGTTTGATACTTGGTTAGTTTGTTAGTTGGTTGGTTGATTGGTTGGTTAGTTGGTTAGTTTGTTGGTTGGTTGGTTGGTTGG
>OY829505.1:23286120-23391120 GCA_963691665.1 Clepsis dumicolana | reverse complement strand
AACTTCTTATTTAGAAGTGTCTATAATTATGTAGGTATGTAATGATTTATAAATCTCATATTTTGTAAAACTGGAATGAAATAATGAATTCAAATCAAAGAAAAACTTATATCTTAGTGATATTATCCTTAGACGTAAGTACCTAATATTTAACAGCAAGCAACCCTAGCAACACGCCTGGATGACAGAGGGGTGTAACGACGTGAAGGGTGAAGTAGGTATATAAATGGCGGCATTTTGGACTCTGTCAAAAGAGATTCCGTTCTACTATGTTATCATTTATTCTTATGGTATTAGGTTCGTAAAATGCTAAGGTGCATTCTATTTTCCATTTTTAATTATAAAATGGAAAACTCAACCTCAAAGAAAATTTCCTTATTTTTTTTTTGCAAAGCGCAATTATCATATTATGAATATTATCGTGAATATAACTACCTATATCTTTTTCTTTTGGAATTGTAAAAATTACAGTTTGCTAGTTTTTATATTTATTTAAGCTACTATAAATAATGTAGGTAATATCATTTTAAAACAAGTTGTACAATAAAATTGTATTCAAATATAAATTATGAAATATTAGGATTAGTCTTTGTTCGAGTAAAGTGAATTCGTAGAGAAAAAAACGAAAGTATTCCCTCTTGTGTCCTAACTTACACTCAATGGTATATAAGCAAACATTGATTTAATAAGAGTGATGGTAGTATTTACAAAAAGGTGAGATCAAAGCTTGTTGAAGCATGCCCAGTGCCCACGCTGTTCACCGCTGTTCCTTCTGCAGTTGTTCGCGTCGTTGCCTTGCAAATCGTGTCCTTAATTTTGTAATGTTCGCGTTTGATAGAGTGCCGGGAACTTTAAAGATTGTCTGTAAGAAAAACTCTTTATGAATCTCATCTTAAATATTATGTTAATGCTACACACGGCCACTACAACGGTGAATCGGAGATTCGGTACTTTACTTACTTGCATGAATTCATGGCAATGCAAAGCACTGGCGTTCTTTACAACTGATTTAAAACACTCTGCCAGTGACGTGAAGTCATTACACGCCATTATAGCCACTCTGTTGGATTTAATTAGTGTCAGACAAACACGAAATAGGATTTTTGACCCTTCATAGAATAAACAGTCCCATATTCTCAAAACAGTCTCTACGGGAAGGACTTCAGCAAACAGGCACACAAACCACTTGGTTGTAATAACAGCCCATGGGAGCCCTGCAACCAAAACATTGATTTGTATTAGAGTGGTGGTTAATAGTAGTTTATCTACACACAGATCATAAGTCCTCTATAATGCGTTCAGAAACCGTAGAATATGACCAGCATTGCAGCATGCCGTCGACTGCTCGCCGCCAGCATCCACCAACCACCACCAGCAGTAAAGTAATAGTATCATAAACGTAAACATCGAATTCGATGTCGTAATGACTTTTCGATATCGAATTCGATGTTTCAAATTTGAAAACCAATGTAATTTACAATCATAGTGAAATAAAACGGATCACTCAAGTTTATACGTCGAGTTCAGTCCGACATGTATAAATAATAATGTGATAATTTACAATAAAAAAAATCAGTTTACGAAACGTCAGCTCGGTATGCCAGCCCATCTACTACTAAACTACTATTATGCAACTGCTACATAATGAGGGTCCTTAAAACACGAGTGTGATAAGGCCTAATTATGTGGAGTTGCATACATTGCTTTATCTACACACATATTATAAGTGACAGGCGTGACGGTATGTATGTATGTATGTATATTATAAGTACTCTAAGATGGGTTCAGAAGCCGAAGATATATCATACCCATACCCGTCACGAATTTTACTGTTTTTTTTTTATCATAGACAAACATATGGAGCTGAAGTTTCATACTGTTTTTTTTTCTTGTAAATTATGTTGGTTTTTGAAGATGTTTGTTTGTCGGGCTATACTCGACTGACATACATGAGTGATCCATTTCTCACGGTAGTTTCATTTTGACATTTTTGGTCAGAATGGTTGACTCGTCATAAGTATGTAGCAAGGGCTGAGATTTACATATAATATGTAGTATGTGGACTACCAAGGAAATTATTATACACTAGCTGTTGCCCACGACTTCATCTGCGTAGAATTCGGTTATCGCTATGCTGCGGGAACTAAACAATTTTCCAGGATGAAAGATAGCCTATGTTTTAATCTAGGGTATGTATCCCCATTCCAAATTTCATCCAAATCCGTCTAGCCGTTTCAGCGTGAAGAAGTAACAAACGTAATACTCATTCACTCACAAACTTTCGCATTTAATATTAAGTAGGACTAGATGATTAGAGCTGCGGCGCGCAGTTTGCGTTTCGCTACAGGCAAAGCGTGTGCTCCTAGGGGAAGGACTATAGATTAATCTGAAACATGTCAGGCAATAGGTACACAACACAGAATCACATATGTGGGTGGTTAGTTTATTTCACTTTTATACACTAGCAAAAAAATGTCTGAAAGCTAATAATATTAGCCATCGGAAGTGCCCCCTGATTGTGGAGGTGTTAGCAATAATACTGATAAGTACTACAATCTGATTTAAGATTTGCAGTAGACTTTGTGATATTAAAGTATACAGACATGAAAATAATCATGTATGCGTTATCTGATAACTGATAACGGTAGAAAATATACGTACCCAGGTTTATCACATGTTGGTGTACATCTGGTACTTTAGATTTGACAAGTTCTGATAGAACCTCAATATCCACAATCAATCCATCCATAGTTTTGGTGTAATAGTCTGGAAGAATCTTCTCCACTAAAACTTTTAGAAGCCAAAATGACACTTCCTCACTTTTTGTTGACAACAGCAACAAACCTAAAAACACTTAGTCAATAAAATAGTAAGTAATAAAAAAGTATGCATAGAATTCATAATTAGTGCAAAATCTTATTTATTACACTTGTGATGTGTTTATATTATGAGAGTTTAGCTAAATCAAACAACCTGCAATATAATTGAGCCCCTGACAGTAGCCAACCACTCGGTTGTTGTGTGCATAGGCAATGAGTATGTTGAACAGATGTGTCTGATGGTTTGCTTCCTTGGTAAAGTAAATATTGTCAGGGAACGTTCTTGGTAAATCTGTCTTAACTAAATCCACCAGTTCCTTTTCAAATGGGCTATCTAATATTTTGTGGAAAAGGTCTGGGTTTTGGTCTTTCATTTTATCTGCTCCTGATATAGCCATCCAGACTGATGGTCTATGTTCACCTATAAAAGAAATGGATATCAAATTGAGTAATAAAAAATAATACAATACAAAAACCAGAATGCTAGAATTAGTAACATCAATTATTATACTTACTTGGGATACCTTTGCGAACGTATCTCTTTACGGTGTTGGTGCGTTTGACCGACTTTCCTTCGCCAAGGAGTGTGCCCCACTTCTGAGCGCGAGTGGCGAGCACTCGCAAGTAAACCGACATAAAATCTTCATAGCTCTCGAAATCAAAGTCGTCGTGCCTCTCAAATCCATATTCATCAACTTTGCTAAAAAACAAGGTGAGGAATAATTAGGATGTCACCTGTAGTAAATACACAATTGACACATACTACTGTTTACCTAAAGTTGGAATGGGCCATTTTGTATCTGATTTGTTTTAAACGTTCCCTATACCATTATTCAAAATTAATAAAAATTCAAGTGTTATCTTGATTATACTTTGCCCCCCACAATAACCAGATTTTTGTAAGTATTTGCACTTTTTAACACGAAATCCACATGATATAAAGCGAACAGAATGGACATGCCCATATTGATTGTCACTGTCAGTGCACAGACTACTTAGAGATACTTGTCAGTGTCAAGCAATTTTTTTTATAAAATTCATCGAATGAAGTGGTCGGCAAAGGATACTAAGTCCATACAGCCATGTCTAGTTTTTGTTTATTTTCCATAAAATTAAAGTCCAGGAACAGCCAGAGTTGTCTATAAGCATATAAGCATCCACTCATTTTGTCTACCAATGAGCGATAAACAATTTTTGTCGCGGTGGCTGGCACGTTATGTCGCGGTATTTCATCCACACTTGACGATTGAGTAGATAATTTATCTATTGTTCTAGCATGGTAATACAAATGTTGATAAAAAGGTCATAGAAAAAGGCAACGCTTGCGTGAACTACGGGAACACATCAGAAAGATAAGATCACGAAAACGGCGAGTAACTACCATACCTACCTACCTCAGAATTAATTCTGAAATATTGACACCTTTACAGAACGAATGTAGTGCGTCGAATCCGAGCCTAATGAATTTTAGTAATTATGTCTTGAGTCTCATTCTCATCTCACGCTCGCAAATCTTAGTTTTACACATAATATCAATATTTTTGTTGTTTCTTATAATATACATGAAACGGATATTACAGTGTCATTGCAAGTTAATTAAAAGCTTGTAAAATCTACTCACTATGCCCAAAGTCGGCGTTATGTCCGAAAGTATAGGTATAATCAAATATATATTATCAAATATATATTATAGACTATAGAGGTTACCTGTAGGTATACACCGTAAAATTTTAGTAACTGTTTTCCCGCGGCATGGTGATTTAGTCTCGATTGTACTATTAATTTTTATTAATAACCATTCTGGCTAGAGTCAAAAATCGGCAGATTTTACAATTGAGAAAAACGAGACTATGATATCCAAGGTAGTCTGTCAAATTTCAAGTCTTGATCTCCAGTGGTTTAAGCTGTGCGTTGTTTGTCAGTGACTCAGTAACGTTCTTCTTTTATAGGTAGGTACCTACTTATAGATTTCAAGTTTGTCTCTGTGATTCGATAGAACTAGAAGTGTAAGGAATTACTTAGTATTACGATATTTTCATTTCCAGTAAAACCAAAAATGTCAGCTAATAGAAATCGGTTCACTTAAAATGATAGGCTCTCAAAGTAAAGTGTCATTCTATGGAACTTGCTAACTATGTAAACAAATAGCCATAGTAAATTCATCATTCAGAGAAAATTTCAATATGGCGGTTTGTTTACATAGTTAGCAAGTTCCATATACAGTATGACATTATAATAATTATGTAATAAATTGTTTTTGTTATGATTAATCTTTATTTTTGTGGACCTCTATGTCCGTTATTGCCGTATGAAATTTGGTTCTGCTGGTAATCCCGTTAATGCGTGCAGGTAATTCCGTTATTTGCAATAAATGCCCATTCCCTACAGGATTAATGTTTTTTTTTAAACTAATGCGATGTGATCTGAAATAGAACATCATTAAATTTTAAATAAAATAAAAAACTTTTTGCTAACTGGGGGAGATTGGGGACATTGGAGCCGTATGGTACTTTGAATGGGAATTTAGTATTAAACTTTGGTTATTCCTGTTGCCTTCACGCCCTTGTCCCTTTCTCAATATAGGTAATGCTGAGTTTTCCTAGTCTCCCCCGAGTTACTTACGAAATTCGATCCGAAAAATCATGTGCGTTAAGTATTTTAACTAAAAAATATCCAAAACTGCTGATTAATCTTAGTGAAATAAACGGATCAGTCACGCATATTGTGTCAAGTACCTATAGCCCTACATGTTTCGGACTAATGATCATTGTATCAGAAACATGTCGGGCTAAACTAGACTACCATACGTAACTGATCTGTGTATTTTACAATGATTTTAATCTCTCGAAAACTTAAGTGCTAGTATGTGGTAAATATTAAAAAAATGGAAATAATTGTTCGATATGGACACCTTTTTTTTTATAGTAAAACCATACTACGTAATTTGATCCCAAGAAACTATGCATTACATCGTACTCGTAACAGCAAAGTTTGTTTGCTTATCTCATTTTAATCCTCGGAAAATTACAAAATAGAAAAAAACCCTTTATTTTTCTTAATTCCGTAACTCATAACGCTTTTAGGGATATGCAGGACTGGTTGTATTGTACCTGATTACGACCATCAGTAAATTGACAGTCATTTACCAAATAGTAACTGAAACATCACGAAACTTTATCTAATCGGCTTGTTTTAAAATAGCCTACAATAATTTAAGCAATTTGTTATGAAAATAGTTACCCATAACTTATAAAATTCTTATGAAAATCTACGCGGCGCTTGCGGGCACACGGCTCATACGCTACTGTTTTGGCAGTTTGACGCTGATGATAAAGTTTGATGATATAACAGCTGGCCCGCTGGTTGCAGTTAATTGAATCTGTGTTTATTTGACGACATCTTGATCACACTTAATATGAAATTAAGTAAGTGCACTTACGGAATTCCGTACATTTACCTTAGTGAGGGAAATCAATCTTACCCTTTGATACTACACCCATAGCTCGTACGAATAAGCCAAGGCCACCCCACCTTCACGTATTAGTCCATATCTTGGAAACTCCTGAGCTGATTTTGACATAACTTGCGCTGTTCTCTTGAAGTACTTAAATATACTTAAGCCAATATCATTCACTTCAACTCTCGTGGCACTGCCTATACACATTATGCTTTTTAGATCCCTACCGTACCTAACAAAGGAGCAAATAACCTTGAAACAGCTGAACCGATTTTAATAAAACATGTATAAGAATAAGAACCATCGCTAGAAAACCTGCTTTCAAATAAAACAAACCGCATTCAAATCGGTTATCCCCTTGAAGAGCTATGGTACCACAGACAGACACACAGACATATACACAGATAAACAGACAGACACACATAGTAGTCAAACTTATAAAACACCTCTTTTTCCGTCGGGGCCTAAAAATAAAATAATGTTTCTTTGTGAAATTGCTACCTTTAGTATTTAGATGACTTTACTTCCTTAATTCAATCCGTATATTTCATTCAATTCAATACAAAAGTATTTAGAGATCAAGTAGAGTATTTCACAAAATAAAGTTAATTAAATGTATTAATTTGAACTTCTGGAAAAAACGGTGTTGAATTTGGTATGTAACATAACAACCAGAATTAGGATGCCGACAGAATAAGGACGTCGGCGCTCGGCGAGTTGCGCGGCGCGGGCAGCGCAAGGTCAGCGCGGCTACTCGTGCACCATGTCCCCTGCTTCACCCCCGCAAATACCTAAAGATTGTCTATACACAGCGCCTTAAATGAACATTTTGTTCCTTCTGTTGTAGGATTAGCTACCTACCTACCTAGATGAATAAACTGTCACATAATTCATAGATCTATTATAATTATTAATACTTAGTAGGAATAGCTGTGATTGAAGATATTGTAAACCTAATGTGCCTAAATTACGCAGGGTAAATAAATAAGAGGCTTATTCAATTCATATTTTTAATTAATAATGAATATTAAGATAATAACGTTATATAACATTATGTGGTATAACATTTAGTAGGCAATAAACCGAGTTTTTAATCAGGTATTCTGTGGGTGTTACATATAGATATGTTCTCGTCTGCCCCACAAGTTCTACTTTAAACATCCTACATAGTTATCATAGAAGCATGATGTCTGAAATGTAATGAAATGATCAAACGAGTGAACTTAAGTGATGTTCGATCATTATTACATGAAGACATCATCCTTCTATGATCAGTCCCACCCGTAAGGTTTGGCCCAACCCGTCTTGTGGGGCAAACCCTTTGGACGAAACGAATTTAGCTTTGAACTTAATGAAGGATGGGATCTATATATAAGCAACTCGATTTTTTTTTCTCAGCTTTAAATACGTGCAAATGGCTAGCGCTTAAGGACATACTACATAGTTATCATAGAAGGATGATGTCTTCATGTAATAATGATCGAACATCACTTAAGGTAAGTTCGTTTGATCATTTCATAAACAACCTAGCAGCGCCCTTGGTTTACAGGCGTGCATTGGCATTGCGTTCACACCACCGTGAAAGATGGTGAAAACTTGGTGGCAACCGCACGAGCGTGTTGCAAACCGCGTTATCAATCGCGCGAGCGCAGCGCAGTTGAGTTGAGTTATGTTTATGTCTAAGTGGTAAAGCGTTACCACCTTTTTGAAGTTTTGAAAGGCAATGAGCTATTTTTTTCTGTGTTTTCTCCACGAATTCTGGACGCGAAGCACTGAAGTTGTAGCAAACAGTGTTTGATACGGTGTTTGCAACCGTCGTCGCGACCGAGCAACAAACTACAGACCAAGGTCACGTTGGTGGATGCTCCGTTGCCAACCATATAGCGCAAGTTTCAGAACACAGACATCACAGACCCCATGTAAGCAGCTGCCAAGCGTACCCGATTTTTGTTTGTGTACAACACAGCCTGTAGTGAGATGCCCATTGGTCAATTCTGTAGCCAATTTACCCGATAAAAAATAGAAGCATCGGTCGTCTCTAGGTAGTCATTCAAATAAAGAGTCACTGAATGAGATCGGGTTACAGTTTTCATCAAAGGCGCTCCCTCACACATTCGAATACTGACGCACACTGCAGATCAAAAAAACGGTACGACTCCTGAAATCGGAGCATACAGTTGTCTCTTTTTAACAAAGGGCATTAGTTACATGAGCGAAGGGTATAACTATACGGCCATAACTTTACCTTCCATCTATTGACTTCATTAATCTGAGTTTCAGAAGGTGTTTCTGTTGAATAATGATTGATTATTTATTGTCTAGTCTATGCTCTACATCATTATAACATTATCTGTGGTAGAGAGACTTTTGATTGTCTCTGTCTCTTTTTCTCAATGGCCGCCTAAGTCGTAAGCAGCATAATTTTATGTAATTTGTATTGTCTTGTGTCGTAATATTTTATTAATTTAAATAACTAGAGCATATTGTGGTGCGTTTGTGAATAAACGATCCGTTGTATGTGAGTCCTGTGGTTTCTTTTTTATCCGCATCTCAGCATTCGCCACGCCCGCTTCCACGACGTCCTTAACTCTCCAACAGTTTCCGACCGTGCATACGACAACGCAACGAGCGTTGACGAGCAACAAACCAGCCATCAAAGTCATGGTGGTGGAAGCTCTGTTGCCAACCGTGTAGCAGGCCCATGAGTTTTGTTAAATTTGAAGTGATACTGTGTAGGTACGTGTTTGGTATCCTCTTGTTTTTACAAACAGAAATAGCTAAGCGCCATTCACGATACATATGATAGTCTGGCCAAAGCACGACAAACACTATTTACGAGTAAAGGGCCTGCTACACGGTTGGCAACAGAGCTTCCAACACAGTGACTTTGGTCGGTTTCCAAACGTTTGTATAAACAACCTTGCAACACCCTTGGTTCACGTGGGTGCTTTGGCAACGCGTTCGCTCCACCACGAAAGACAGTGGAAGGCTTGTTGCAGGGGGAGGAAAGTTACCTGTATTTGACAGTTGAAGTTTTTAGCTGCGCCATCTCTTACCTATGTAAGGCTAATTTTTAGTAGTTAGTGCGTTAATCATTGGTCGGTTTAAAAAAAATACGGTTTATTTATTTTTTTCATTATATATTGCAAAATTTTATGAAAAAATATCGAACCGAAGGCTTGTAATTTTCAGTCACAAATTATTGCTTGTTCTTCTGTTAAAAAAATTGCAAAATTTATCATCATTCAAAGAAGAAAAAAAACGGTTTTTGGTACCCCTACTACATCCCTTCAAAATTTTCGGACTCAAGTAAACGTCATATAGCATGCAGCGCCCAGCGGCTTTGTTTTTTAGAAAATGCGCAGTGTTTAACTGTTATTTCGTTAATTGTTCACTAGTAAATACGTAGAGTCGATTTTCAGCTCCTCCGTTTTATCAGTGTCAGTTCGTGTGTATTGGACGTTGCGGCGAAAATTCGGACGCTTTAGTTACAATCTTTCTGTGTTGTTTCAGTTATTTATTGCGATATCAGATGCTTGTGATTTGTGCTATTGTTAGTTGTTGCGATTTTGGACGCTTTAAATGTATAATTTACGAATTAAACGATTTTGAATTCTGAGTTTGAATTTTTCATAATGTCTAATCTAATAAGAGTGTGTACACATAATTCGTGTGTGTGCGCGCGCGTGCATGTGTGTGTGCGCGCGTGTGTGCTCCCGCGCGCGTGTGTGTGTTATGAAATCTGTTCTGTCGACTATCACAGATAAAAGATGGCATTGCTGTAGAGGCTGGTGGAGGGTGACATTTTTTTCCGCTGAGAGGGCGCTCTATTCCCCGTATATTAAATTACTCTATGGCTTGTTGGCAACCGCATGAGCGTGTTGCAAACCGCGTTGTCAACCGTTAGTTCAGTTATGATTATGTCTAAAGTGCTAAAGCGACATCAACTTTTTGAAGTTTTGAATGGCAAGGAACCATTTTCTATGTTTTCTCCACGAATTCTAGTTCGCGACGCACTGAAGTTGTAGCAAGCAGGGTTTGAGACTGTGTTGGTTGGCAACCGTGTTTGCAACCGTCGTTCCGACCGAGCAACAAACCACAGACGAGGTCACGTTGGTGGAAGTTCTGTTGCCAACCATATAGCGTAAGTTTCGGACGGTGTTTGCAACCGTGGATGCGACCGTCGTCGCGACCGAGCAACAAACCATCCACCAAGGTCACGGTGGTGGAAGCTCTGTTGCCAACCGTGTAGAAGGGCCATAAGCCGCCAGAATATTTGACATCTTTAAGAAATAAGTACAATATTGAAATAGCCTAGTATAATGTACGCTAAAATGATGACAAATACAACGTGTTACAAAATAACCCGTGAAAAATTTAGAGTTAGCGTAAAGTAAGTAAGTAAGTTAACACTTTATTGTACAAAAAACAGGATAAAACACGAGTTACAACAAGTTACACAAGTTAGGATTTGCATATTGTATGAATTTTTTTTAGTTTCATACTGGGCCGTGTTTTATAAAGCTACAAGTTACAATTTACAAGCGGAAGTCTCTTTCTAACAAAAGGTGATAGTACGAGACTTCCGCTTGTTAATTGTAACTTGTAGGTTTATAAAACACGGTCCAGGTATTCAAATATTGTAAACTGACTCTTTCTAATGGACTATTTAACCTGATTTAACCCCCTTTCGGCTTTACGGGTATTTTTTTAACACCTTGGTCAAAATATTTGGTCATGACATATTTTATTGCGGGCCCTAACATGCTATTTGACGCAACATAACATTAACTCTAGTTCAAGAAGCTTATAAGCAAGCTTCTTGTGGCAACCGTAAATATTGTATGTACTTTAACTTTTGTCCTTTTCGGTGGCTAGCATTTTAGCTCAGATTAATGAAGCATTTTAGGGACAGACCTGCCCCCCGACTACGAAGTGCGAAATTCGAACTTCGTATCGTGCCGTCCCTCCCAAGCTAATATTATTTAATACGAGAGTGAGCGGGACGATACGATACGAACCTCGATTTTCGAATTTCGTAGTTGGGGGGCTGACGACTTTGACTATGACATGACGGGACTTTAATTTACAGAAAATTTGTAGAAAATAAACGAAAGCAGCCCCCCGACTACGAAATTCGATAATCGAAGTTCGTATCGTATCGTCCCGCTCACTCTCGTGTAAAATAATATTAGCTTTAGAGGGATGGCACGATACGAAGTTCGAATTTTGCACTTCGTAGTACTTTGCCTATCCCTTATGGGATGAAATTTATAAAAAAATCTCTGTTACTCTATAGTCTATCTATTATCTATTATTATGATGATCATTTTTGGGGAATTTGGCGGGAAACCGATGAGAGTGGATCGTGTCTTTAACTGAATTTTAGTTTCTGTGCTTAGTGGATAATAAAGATAGTGTATTATACAGCAAATTAACGTGAGAGTGCCCAGCAAATGAAGAATTCAAGTGAAAACGCGTATTCCCTCTGTTTGTGACCCCCAAATATCCGCCGGCTGCTGCTCGCCGTAGCTCGCCGTTAAGTACACTATCGCTTTACGGAAGGCATGAGCAGTTGATAGGACGTGACTAGGACAGACTGACACAACTCTGACGATGACAGGTCTTTAATATACAGGAAATTTACAAAACACATCAGACGTGGCTGTATGGACTCAGTTCCTTTGCCTATCCCTTATGGGATGAATTAAAAATAAAATAAAATAATAATAATAATAGTTTCTGTTTTAATTTAGCCTATAACATGGAAAATGTTTAGGATTGCATCTGAAATTTGTTTCGACTTTGATGTTTAAACGGAATTTAAATATTCAGGTTCTATTGCTGCGACGTCACATTACTTAAGATTAGCTGAGGTAGAGACACATTCGTCTTACGCGAAAAAAAACAACGGAAATGGGTCCTCCACCCGTCGTGACTGGTATTTCTCCTAAAGAAGGTCCTCCGGGCACCAGGGTGACTATTCGAGGAGAATTTCTTGGCACCAACGCGACAGATCTAGTAGGCAAGTCTAATACAACAGGTTTTACCATATCATATAGGTAGTTCTTCAAATTAAGGGGCGTGATTGTATAGGTTTCGATATTTGCCAAGCCTAAACATTTCATGTTATTCCACTCTTCCTTAGTGTCAGAGATACATAAGGCCGAATCAACCAAATCAAGGCCCATTGCCAAGTGGCAAGGCATATCTCGTTACCCTTCTCATTGGTGAAGTGCCGCCCTGCATAAAAAAAAACACACTTGGGGCCCTTTGCAACACTGTTTAATGGATAATCCGACTATGGCTATATGTATATTGTAAATCATATCATTTGTAATCAAGGATTCTACAATCTTGTCATTTTCAAAACAACCCTATTCCATACAGCAGCAGAGATTTCCTTATATTATTTTATTAGGAATTTTATGGATTTTAATACAATGTCCAGTAGTAAACAAAGTCATTGAAATCAAGTATGAGTATGTATTTATCTGATGTGAAGAATGATGATGTTTGGTATAAGAGTAGGTAACTTATCGACAAATGGGTCAAACTACACTTACTAGATATTTTGTGTAAACATGTTAATAAATAAATAATATAAAATGTAATATTGTAACATCAAACGAAAGTTTCTAAACAAATGCAAATAACTACTGAGATAATTAATGTTTGCTAGACTTTGTTCAGACTTATGAACTAAAAAACAATTACTTTGCTCACCCGCGACCACTAATGACAAATAGTTATATCTGTGCGGCAAATGTATGTTTCCATGCAACACCTCCACCTCCACTGCTACACGAATCAACACATGCCACACAGACCCAACTATCACCACCACCACTATACTAAACGCTGACGCGTTTCGGCACTCTCCACGAGGCCATTTACGAAGCACAACAACAACCGCTCAACATGCCACCACTTCCACTACAGTAGTAGAAGTTAGTAGTGGAAGTGGTGGCATGTTGAGCGGTTGTTGTTGTGCTTCGTAAATGGCCTCGTGGAGAGTGCCGAAACGCGTCAGCGTTTAGTATAGTGGTGGTGGTGATAGTTGGGTCTGTGTGGCATGTGTTGATTCGTGTAGCAGTGGAGGTGGAGGTGTTGCATGGAAACATACATTTGCCGCATAGATATAACTATTTGTCATTAGTGGTCGCGGGTGAGCAAAGTAATTGTTTTTTAGTTCATAAATATGGACCTCCGCAAAGTAACGCCTGATTCAATAAATTATTTGTTCAGACTTTTTTAAAAAGTATTTTGATTGACATTTAAAACTGTGTTAAGTAGTAGAAATTAAAATCGCATAATGTACGAAAATTTATTTAGTACTTAGGTATGTGTTATAATGTTTCAGGACTGATTATATGTGGTTGTGACTGTCTTCTGTCTGCTGAATGGAAGAGCAAAAATAAAATAGTTGCTCGCTCAGGACCCTGCAAGGGTCGTGGAGATATCATTGTTACCACCAAATCTGGAGGAGAAGGGACCTCTACTGTACAGTTCAGAGGTTGTGTACAACACCTATTGATTATTGTTTTTTTGGTTACCTATTCATGTAATATACAAACATATATACATACATATACAAATACAAACTCTAAATTTGAGTTGCACCGAAAGTGGGTTCTGCCGATTTCAGCACATTTAAACCAACCATTCGACCTATATTCCGTTAAATTTCGCGCTCTTTTGCCCCATGAACAGGGAACAGGTCACATTATAGGGAAATCTATGGCATATGGCAGCAAATGTATTGTACTCTGGCAAAATCTACAGCAATTCAAATAGTTGCGTTTTGATAGTTTTCATTTTAAATTAGTATCGAAGTTCTGCAGATCTAAATTAAATTCGGCCGATTTTACCAAAATTCGGCTACAGACGAAGTTTGGTAAAAGCTGCCAAAGTTGTGGTATACCTAATGTGAAACGAATTTTGGTGCAACTACTCTAAATGCTCTTTGAAGACTTAAATGTTATACAGGGTGCCAAATAATGCTTTTACGATATTTCACTAGCTCGTCGGGCTAATTCATGAACATTTAGTTAACGAATGTCAAAATTAATTCCGGTCCATGCTCCCAGGGTACTCATTTGCTATCTCTCTCTCTCATCCATTATCATTGATTTAAGATGGATTTAGGATTTAGGTATAGCTACAGGTGCGTACGAATCAGAGGTAGCCTCAGGGTGAGGCACACGGCTCGCCCATTTGCTCAAATTCGTACGTGCCTCGCGCACTGTGCGCGAGCAGTTTAGAGCGAGCCGCCGAGAGTCGGTTTTTTGACCGTGCTCAAAGGTGCCTCGGTGTGCGTGCCTCGCGTAGTTTGTACAAACTTGTTTGCGCAAAACAAGTTTGAGGTTAAAATCGTGATTTTCCACTACGTGTAGTGGAGCGAGTTATTTGATCAGAAGGATAATTAGAGGCGTAAAATCGATTTGGATACTCTGTGCAATGGAGTGGGACAACGATAAATGTATCTTGCACATACTCGTAAGTCAGTGCTTGGCATACGATAGAAATTCACTTTCTGATGTGCCTAATTTTCGAAAGTAATTTGGTGAAGTAAATGTGCACCAATATGAATTGCGATTTTTGTATAACTGTTTCATCCACCACCAAGGTGGATTTTTCTTTTTCTTGTTAACAATAGGTACTGAATCACGATAAAAGCAGCATCAGCTGTGATCGCGTTTTTTTGACGCACAAATAGCAGTTCGCCGCGAGCACGTTGCCTCGCCGCACAAACAAATGCGGTACCTACTAAATGCTCGCGTGCAGCCTCGCCGTGCGTGGCGAGGCTGGTCGACCTGGCCCCTGTACCACAAAAATTACAAGTGCTACAATTAAACATAATTGTAAAAAATTTCATACGAAAATGTGACAAATGTGATAGCACCTTAAACTGCGCGCCGCGGCTGCTCGGCGCAGCTGACGGCGGCTCCCAACTACCCTCGTTTTCATCGTCATTTTTTATTATTGTCAAAAGTAGGGTAGCACACTACACTAATCACATCACTTTGTAAAGGCTCGTTCACACTAGCTGTTGATGCAGTATTCAATACAGTTTTCAAACTCGGGGGCACTGAGCATCCACTCACGGTTGAAATTGGGATGACGACTAATTTCAATGGCTTCACGTACTTGCCGCGGAATGAAAAACTTTTCTCTCGCTTATCAAAACGGATGTAGTGCGTCGAATCAGAGTCCATTGAATGTTCGGCCACAGCAGAACCTTGGCGTCCCGTTATTACCCGACTGCGAAACGCAAAGGAGGGTAATGTGTTTATCAGCCTATGTATGTATGCATGTATAATAAATAAATAGCATGGGACAAACTGACACCAATTGACGTAGTCCCAAACTAGGCAAAGCCTGTACTATGAGTACTAGACAATGGATAAACATACTTATCTTACTTATGTAGGTACATATTAAACATCCAAGACCCGAGAACAAACATTCGTATTCATCATACAAACATCTGCCCCGACCGGGATTCTAACCCGGGACCTCAAGCTTCATAGTCAGGGTCACTAACCACTAAGCCATCCGGTCGTCAAGTGTGTATGTATGTTTGTTCCTTTGTGGCACTCTAGAGACCGAACGCGTCTGCCGATTTTAATGATTCTTACGTCAATCGATTCGTGTTAATCTTGCGAGTGTCACTTAAGACATGACAGTAATTTGAATCCAATATGGCGACCATCAGACGCCATATTGTGAAAAATAAAAAAAACCAAGTCAACAAATATATCAAGTGGGGTATCATTGAGTAGGTATTTGAAAATCAACTTTACCTTTCTTTTACCATTTTTCATTTCGAGTGACCATTTAAAGTTGGTTCGCAAACATTTTCAGTTTACATGACTTTTCAGCTTTAAATAAAACAAAATTATTTAAAAACAAAAAACCCGACTGCAAAAACAATTAACTGAAAAGATAAAAACTAGCTCACTATAAGTACTGTATACCTACATAGATAGCTTGAATATTTATTATAAGGAGTGCAGGCGGGGGCAAACAAAATAGACGAAACAGCGCTGTACCTAACATGCCTGCGCTCCTTATAATATTCAAGCCATCTATGTATACAGTACTTATAGTGAGCTAGTTTTTATCTTATTGCTTAATTGTTTTTGCAGTAGGGTTTTTTGTTTTTTTTCATACTATGTATGTGCTGCATCAGTCTTGTGGAAGTTGTGGATATACTCCGCCCAGTCTTTCCGATATAGTTCTTCCCACAGGAGACGGAATCATGTATACCTCGGGAATATTTAGGGGCTCCTTATCCTTAGGTCCTAAATTAGGTGAACGCTCCAACTGTCTGAGCTGCAAATGAGGACGGAAAATTGAATTGGTTCTATATCTTCGGCGTAAAAAGTGTTTGATTTTATCCGTTACCCCTTTTATGAATGGCAGGTAGGTTACTCCGAAACATTTCGGGCTATACTCGACTGACATACGTGAGTGATCCGTTTATTTCACTATGATTGAATCTCACTTCACGGTAGTTTCATGTTAAAAATGATAAGTTTTCTGTTAAAAATGTCATTTTTAATACAGGCTTTTTTTGCCAACTGTACTTTTTGTTATCGGTACTTGTATCATCCAATTTACACATCCATACCAAATTTCAAGTCAAAGGCATCAACCATTGCAGAATTCCCTCTTGTGGCGACAATCATAATTTCACTAGCAGATTATTGTATTGTCACCGGATTTACATAAGTAGGTGTATGCCAATTAATTGGTTGAGGATATCTGCTCCAAAATTGAGTTGCAAGATTTTACCATACATACATTGGAAGTTAAATAAAAGCTTGTAACAACTCATATTATTCAATTTACTGGCGGTGTTAGACCAAATGTAGATGTTGGCAACATCAAATTTGCCGCGCCGTTTGGTCACACAGTTTCTATCAAACCTACCACAGTTTCTACCTGCCCCCCAGCCAAATGACTACAACACTTAAATCAGTACTTGATACATATGTATTGTATTTGCAGGTTATCATGAATCTATAGGGCCTGTGAAGGAAAGTGCGGTGTGGGTGGAGGAAGCGGCGCCTCCGTCGCTGCCGTGGGGGCGGCGGCCCATGTCGCCCGCCGCATATACGCCGCCGGACCCTCTGGGACTCTCTACTGAAGGAGATGAATGCAAGTTTCCTGAGGAAGAGCTGCTTGAACTGTTTCCTGAGGGGTAACCTTTCTTACCTTATTTATAGTATTTTAAGCTGCTAGGTAGGTAATGTAATAGGTCGTAATAAAACGAAATTTTACACTAACATTGATCTAATTGTGTACAAAATATCACAATAATGGAACTACTTAGATAACAATTAAATCCTACGTACACCTGGACGGAATAGCAGAAAATTTAAATTTTTACCAAAAGACATTCAAACTAATCTGGTAGTTAGGAATATGACATAAATTCCAGTGTTTAAAATTTATCCTGATGTATCAAAAGGGATTTCTTGACGGGATGTCTTGGTAGGCCGCAGGAATGCTATCTGTGCGTAAGCCTTAAGGGATCGCGCTGCGGTATACATCGGGATGAATTGAAAAGTTGTAGTCCTACTAGATAAGTTTAAATGTCCTTAAATTTAAATTATCTGCAATTCCGTCCCGGTGTACGTACGACTTAATTCCATTACGTGTCCTATTGTTGTGATATTTTGTACACAATTAGATACTAAATGTTGATGTGAAGTTTTGTTTTATTACCACCTGCATGCCACGGAACGACGCGGGCGGGATGTCTTGCTAAGCCGCCGGTATGGCACAGTATCTAAGCGGCTAGTATGCGCTGACCGGAGGCTAAATCATTAGCCTATGGGGATGTCTCCGTAAGAGCCGGAATGCCATAGTATCTAAGCTTTTTTAACCGACTTCAAAAAAGGAGAAGGTTCTACCTACGTTCCACTGTTTTTTTTAATGCATGTACATCGATTACTCCATTAATTGTAGACCGATTTTCAAAATTCTTTTTTATTCGAAAGGGTATACTCCTGAGGTGGTTCCATTGTCACCAAGTCATGATCTGATGATGGGATCCCAGGGAAATCGAGGACAACCCTCAAATTTTATAGGCATGTACCTACTATGTGTTTCATATATTTTCTAAAGCCATTCAAGTATTTGCGTCTGGTAGTTATCATCTCATGTTGATGAGCTGATGATGAAAGGTACAACTCCTTAGCGGTTAGGAGTTGGAGGATAATTCTGAAAATGTTAAATCAACATAAAATTGTGTAATAAAAATCTTGTAACAAAAAAGTAAAACCTCCTTCAAAAAGCCATGAGTTTTATGGCCTAGCACTAGCAGAAATATGAAGTCAGTGCTTCATTCAAAGCATATTCCTCTCGCACCTCACCAACTTCATATTTCTGCTAGTGCTATAGTCGTTCCACGATAACTCTGCAACGAACTGACAACAGTAGAAATCTAAAGTTTGTTTATGGCAACACTGATTTATAGTCAAACGACACGTTTTGAACTTTTGATTAGATTTAAACATAAAAAGGTCATTGTTCATCCACCATCCACCATTAAAATACCTCTCAAATTTCGTTTTATAGATTTTTTTACCATACAACGACCAAATCTTCTAAACACTGGCAAAATTGTCCTCTAATGGACAGAGCCATATTATTTAAAAAAAAAAACAGCGACTTTTGATTACTACTATCATTATTATTTATAATTAAAGAAATGTCTGAATGTCATGAAAAAAGTATTACCACAGCGTGATTTTTCTGGGTTGCCAATTAATATCTTATGCAGAGTTATCGTGGGACGATTATAGGCCATAAAACTCATGGCTTTAGTTTAGAGGATTTTTTTCTAAGGTTTTATTGAAAACTGTTTGTACGTACGTTGTTTGTACGCCTGAATTGGCGCAGGGCGGGTTGTTTGACTGACTTTTTAACCCCCGATGCAGAAAGAGGGGTGTTATAAGTTTGACCTCTATATATATGTGTCTGTGTCTGTCTGTGGCACCATAGCACTTAAACGGTTGAACCGATTTGAATGCTGTTTTTTTTTTAATTTAAAAGCAGGTTTTTTAGTGTTGGTTCTTTTTAAACTCCTTATAGGTCTGGAAAGCTGTCAGATGAAAACTTCCAACCTGGCTGGTATCTTCTTGAACACCACAGCAATACCTCTTTTGAAGACCTCAAGGCTGGCATGGTGTTTCTTCAAAGAAAGGCGAGTTCAGTTTATTAAGTGCTTCAAAAACATAATATCAGTATGTAATGTTTTTTAAACGACTTCAAAAAAAGGAGGACGTTCTCAATTCGTCGGAATATTATTTTTATTTTATTTTTATGTATGATCCCTGATTACTCGAAGACAGCTGGACCGATTTCAAAAATTCTTTTTTTGTTTGAAAAGGTATACTTTCTAGTTGGTCCCATTGTCACAAAGTCAGGATCTGATGATGTGATCCCTGGGAAATCGAGGGCAACCCTCAAATTTTATAGGGACGTATCATGTGTTTCATATATTTTCGAAAGCTATTCAAGTATTTGCGTCTGGTAGTCATCATCTCGTGTTGATGAGGTGTTGATGGAAGGTGCAACTCCTTAACGGTTAGGAGTTGGAGGATAATATTTTAAATATTAACGTAACTAAAAATTGTGAAATAAAAAATCATTTAACAAAAAGTAAAACCGCCTTCAAAAAAAACAGAAAAAAATATAAAATAATCCCCAAAAAACCATGACTTTTATTTTTTGAGGTTTTTTTTTAAGGCGGTTTTGGTATTTAGGAAAGTTACTGATGGTATCCAAGAGCAAAGTCAGCTTTGTTTTTAACCTACTGACATAAAATCCCGCATCAATATTTTTATAGACATAGTAGAAAAACCTTTCCCACAGGCCAGGCAAAAATCAATTTTATGACAATGTCATAATTATTTTGACATTCGAAAGATTTTCTCACTTTAACTAAGTTTACTTTATTTTAAAATGGATTTTGTTATGGTTAACAAGGTTGAAAGCCAAAAAGAGGGTCAGTTGAGCTTTTTAAAAGCCAACACAGGAGCAGTAATGGACCAGCTGGACCGCTTGGTGCTCCTGAAGAACATGTACGAAGAGGATCGCAGGAAAAGCGGGAAGGAGCCTTTGCCCAGCTTACAGACTGCTATAGAAGGTACGTTTTTTGATTGCGACGGAAATTCTCTGAGTACCCATAATCTATCCGGAAATTATTATATATATATATATATTTTTTACTATAAACTGACAAGTGATTGACCCCTATATCACTTGATGGAAGGTGCAGATGAGGCCTAAGGTGTAACTCACTGATTCAGTAACGGCCTATTCACTCTAGCCTTGAAGAGCCCTAGATTGTATCCGTCCGGAAATGCAGACGGTGGGAGCGAATTCCATTCCTTAGCAGTTCGCATTAGGAAGGATGAAGCAAACCGTCTCGTGCGGGCCAATGGAATGCCAGCAACGTATGGGTGAAGACGCTCCCCCCGCCTGGAAGTCCGTTGGCAAAAAGGAAATGGAGCTATTAGGTCTTGCAATTCCTGCGCACACTCACCAAAATGTATCCGATAAAAAACAGACAGACATGCACCTCTTCGACGGTGTTCGAGGCTTTAAATTAATTAATTAAATTCTATTTCTAATTGCCTCAAGCATTCAAGCTTCTAGCGTTGAACCAACTGAATTCGATGACATAATTACTCTTGAAAAAACGTCTGTTACGTTCGCCGGGAAGCAAATGAAGATAATACTTAGTATAACTCGATGACGTCGCTATGTAATCATTGTAAACTCAAAAGTAATATACTCAATAGCACAATTAAGCCCACCCGACTTTTTAACCGACAGGGAAATCGAGGGCAACCTTCAAATTTTATAGGCACACAGGCAATCATATAGTAGGCTAAAATGTAGACAAATATATGTCTATGGATAAAATATTTGGTCACGCATAACGGAACTGTCAAAACATTAGTAATTATGATTAATATGATTATCTACACATGCACTACCGTGCTAGAGCAGTAGATAAATTGTCTACCTATAACTCAATCGTCAAGAATGAATAAAATACCGCGACATTTAATTTTATCCAGAGACGCAAATAAGAGGGTTTTGTGTTTGTATCCTTGATATACGAGGGCTGTTTGATAAGTACCCGTTTTCTAAATATGCTAATATCACTTGCCGCAAATAAGTATACCACCTTTTTAAGCCATTTTTCAGAGGCGGGATACTTAAAAAAAAATGGCATTCTTTTGTTTTTTTTTCTCATTTGACAACGATTCAGTGAAGGCGTGAACTTAAAATTGTTAAAATGGAGAAAGAACAGTATCGGTCTGTAATTAGATTCTTATTTTTGGAAGGAAAAACATGTGATGAAATAAAAGTAAGAATGCAAGCGGTTTACCATGAATGTACTCCTTCTATGACAACCGTCAGATATTGGTATAACAAGTTTAAGCGGGGGAGAACAACCGTCTTTGATGAGGATCGCCCAAGCCGGCCAGTTGAGGTGACTACAGACGATATGGTTAAGAAAATTTAACATATCGTTTTAGCCGACCGCCGAATTAAACTTCGAGAAATCGTTGATGCTGTAAACGTTTCAATCAAGTGGGTACAACACATATTAGAAGAAAAATTGGGTATGAAGAAAGTATCGGCGAGGTGGGTGCCGCGTTTACTCACGGAGGAGCAAAAACGGAACCGACTGACTACTTCGGAGCAGTGTTTGGCCGTGTTCAAACGTAACCCGAAGGAGTTTCTGCGTCGTTTCGTGACCGTGGACGAAACGTGGGTCCACCACTACACCCCGGAAACGAAAGAGCAGTCGAAGCAGTGGATTTTACCGGGTGAACCTGCTCCAAAGAAAGCAAAAACCGTCCCATCGGCTGGAAAGGTCATGGCGACCTTTTTTTGGGATACGCAGGGTATTATACATATTGACTATTTAGAAAAGGGAAAAACAATAACAGGGCAGTACTATGCCAATTTATTGGATGAATTTGACGCCGTGTTGAAGGACAAACGACCCCATTTAAAAAAGAAAAAAGTACTGTTTCATCACGACAACGCCCCGGCTCATTCGTCCAGAGTTGTGACGGCTAAATTAGCACAGTTACGCTACGAACTATTGTCTCACCCCCCGTATTCTCCAGATTTGGCCCCATGCGATTTCTTTTTGTTTCCCAACCTAAAAAAATGGCTCGGTGGCAAGCGATTTGGATCAAATGACGAAGTCATTGCCGCCACAGAGGCATATTTTAATGACTTTCCAAAATCATACTTTTTAATGGTTTATTGAAGCTTGAGTATAGGTGGAACAAATGTATAGAGTTAAAAGGTGACTACGTATAAAAATAAATGCATATATACAAAAAAAAATTGTTTTTTTTTCCATAAACGGGTACTTATCAAACAGCCCTCGTAAGTAGTGGATAATCGTTACAAATAAGACGCAGTCGGGTAATAATACTACGAAGAAAATAGATAGATTCGAATGTACCTACATGAGACATAACATAAATCACATAAAGCGTCAAAAGTGTATTAATTGTGAATAAAACATTAATAGCTGTATTCTGCACAGATATTTTTTCAACGAAACCATTCTTGTTGACTCATCTAAAACAACAAAAATTGGCGTCGCAAATTGTGTTCTTTACCTTACACCTAAAGTTCAAAATGAAAATACAGTTAGGTACCTACTTCGTGTTTTAGTTATTGCGTCATTTTTGACAACCGTTCTGTTTTCGAACGCAACCTTATTTTATTTGCTTAGAATAAAGGTGCTAGGGGGTCTAGACCCCCAGGCACCTTTTTTAGATCCGTATATTAAACGATAATTTTAGGTCCACAAAATTGGCAACACAAACGGAGTACCGCAGTGCCCTTCCATATACGTTATAGGTATACGTCTATGGATTTCATAGAATTTAAGTAAATTACACATTACCATGTGATGTGATGTGTATGTAATGTAAAATATTGTTATACCCAACCATCATGTACGTTAGCAAGTTCATTGACGTCTTTGAGTGTGAAAATTAATAGAGATGCAACGGATAGTGGTTTGGCCGGATACCGGATACCGGTTATCCGGTATCCGACCGCCGAATATCCGGCCATTTTTTTTTACCTAAAATACCTAAATGGAGTACATTCGACGGCACGCGGGCGCGATGAGCGTTGCAGGATGCAACGTGTTTCTACCTGTAGGCATGTTGTAACCGTTTTAGGCAATTTTTTGATTGCTTTGTGGTTTGATATTTAGGTTACTCAATTTTTCTCCTGAAAATAGGTACTAAATTACTATCCGGTATCCGGCCGGATACTACGCAACTATCCGATATTCGGCCGGATAGTAAAATGTGGCCGGATAGGCCGGATACCGGATAGTGACCGGATATCCGTTGCATCTCTAAAAATTAATCCCACTAATATTATAAATGCGGAAGTTTGTGAGTGAGTTCGTGTGTGTGTATGTTTATTCCATCTTCACTCTGAAACGGCTGGATATATTTGATTCAAATTTGAAATGGGTATAGCTTATTATACCCTATATTAAAACAGGCTATTTTTCTACCTGGAAAATTGCATAGCCCCCGTGAGATGACGATAACCGAATTCTACGCAGATGAAGCCGCGGGCAAGAGCTACTTTAGCGTAAAATCATTAATTGGTTTGGTTACCTGAATGATAGTTTTCACAATTAATAAATAAAATAGGGTGAGCGATTTATTGTGTCGGTGAAATGGCAATGAATATATATGTATGTATACTATCGTAAAAAGAAACGACACGAACGCATGTGTGCAGTTAACTACCGCGCGGTTAATGTGTGCGTGTCAGGACGGTACAAATTTTTGTATCGGATGGATTCATTTGGCACAGTTGTATCCTAGGTCAAACTGAGCTGATTTAGCCCGGTAGCCATCCACTGTAACGAGGCTAGTATAGCCGTTACAAACCTCAGTCCACTTATCGATTTACTTAAAAAAAAAAACATGTTGACTTCTGTTCTTTCTAAATTTCAAATTCAAAATTCATTTCTTGTTCCTGATCCCTTGGCTTTTATTTCATTCGCTCTCCAGTTTTACCAGCGTACGGTCGTATTTGTGGACGTGTGTCTGAGTCCTTACCAGTTTTTCAAGTTCTGTAAGCCTATAGTCAAAGGCTTAGTGCTAATAAGTGTAGTATTGTTACGTGAACTTTCGTATTATACAACCTAAGTAAAGTTAAATCTTCTGTTATCTACAATACTGCAAAAGGCACAATCGTAAGTGTTAACCCATATGTTTTTATACCACGCATTTTTATCGGTTTTTATTGTATCAATTTAGCTAACAGCTCCTATGTTTGTTTTAGGTGCCTTTTCGTTTTTATCCTAAAATATAAACGACGATTCCATCACCACAACAAGCTTTTATTGCTACGATCCTCAAATCCCGTATTTCCGACGTGACACCACTAGTTTTATAGGTTCGCCGCCGCGCTTAGGATAAAAAATCATATCAGTTCGCGGCGGTGCCTACGAATTATTCCAATCGTCTAGTATCACCATAATTCGTTTAAAGTATTGGTTGGTTTTTCACCCAAAATATATAGAATACAACTTAACTTAGCTTTATTGACTGTCGCATCAATAATTGAGGATGGATGAAAATATCAGAATTGCTTGATTTTTTTTCTGGTGATAGGAATAACCTTCCTTAGTACCTGATAAAAATTTGAGATTTTTCTTTTGCGTCGTTATTTTTTGAAAAATAAAAACATTTTCCCCCGTCACGTTCTGGGCCTAGGACGGCTGATTTTGCGTTTTCCTTGGTCCATCGCATATTTCAGAAAAACATCTGTGGTAAATAATGACTTTGACATTTGACAGCTGTCTTCATATACATAACCTAGGTAACTTTGTAAATTTTCGCTGCCTACGCGATCACTGCTTTTTCCAATTTAATTATTTACGAACTATTTTTGCCCCCGGACATTGCCAATGGCTTGCCTGAACAAACGATGACTTGCGCTTTTCGACCCTGGATTTGATTTTATAGCTGCTACGACAGCCTTAACTAGAAACTGGAATTTGAAATCTGCCGACATGAATAGGTGCTGCTGTTTAAGTAAAAGCAGCCTCTTCGAACTTACGAAGTATATACTTACTTTACTTACATGCTAATACTTACTTACATGCTAATAGCATTTATGAAGAACAGTGATAAGCATAATGTCGCTGAAATATGAGGTGCAAAAGCTTTATCGTGATTGGATTGTGATGTATGATTAAGATTTATTTAAAATAAAACACCTTAAGTCAATCAATAGTCTTTTATTACGTTTAGGTGGTCTTCACAGCAATAAATTCGGCGTTTTGGACAGTTCCTGCCAGCCATTAGGCCCAATTTTCTTTCAGCTCTTCTCTTACAGCAAAGAATCTCAAGCAGGGTTTTTTTTTATCACTTATGGAGCACATTGGTATAAAAAATGTCTTAGGATCTCTGTATCGTTGATGTTCGTCGTCATTCATGGTGAATGATTTGGTTTAAAATCAATACGCCGGCAAAACGAATCAATGGGTCCAGTTTGATTGAGTTGCAGTGGTCGGCGTCGCTTCTATCAAAATCAAATCCAGAGTCGAAAAGCGCAAGTCATCGTTCGTTCAGGCAAGCTATTGGCAATGTCCGGGGGCAAAAACAGTTCGTAAAATAATTAAATAGGAAAAAGCAGTGAACGTGTAGGCAGCGAAAACAAACAAAGTTATGTCTGTGAAGACAGCTGTCAGATGTCAATGTCATTATTTACCACAGTTGTGTTTCTGTAATATGCGATGGACCAAGGAAAACGCAAAATCAGCCGTCCTAGGCCCAGAACGGGACGGGGGAAAATGTTTTTATTTTTCAAAAATAAACGACGCAAAAGAAAAATCTCAAACTTTTATCAGGTACTGAGGAAGGTTATTCCTATCACCAAAAAAAAAAATCAAGCAATTCTGAAATTTTCATCCATCCCCAATACTACCTATTTTTATATTTCTATTGGTTTAATTTGAACTACATATTCCACCACAGTGGCATAATTCGGTATATGCTAAATGATTTTTTTTGGCAGCTGCACCTAACACCGCACCGTGACTTGTACTTCCCAGTCTTTAAAAGAAAAATCCGGAGAGTGCTAATGGAAAAACAGATCAACCTAAGCTAAACTAAACTAGATGGAAATAACCCTATACCCAGAAACACAAATACCGGATAAGATTTTCGCACTGATGCCCTACCACTCATTAGGAATGGAAGCCAGATCATTCAATTTTTAATATAGTTTAATTTAATTTATTTGAATTTTTATCATTTCATAGTTTAAATTATAATATAATTGTTGTAACCTCACCCCTAAAAATGTAATTGTACGCTGTGGGACAGGCGCAGACTGAAAATCAGCGCTGCAAGCCCCCCAGCTGGCAGCATCATGCTGAGTCTGAGCCCATTGCCACACCTTGTATCGTGTTGTTCTCGTGTTGTTTTACTGTTATTTATATATATGAATATTTTCCTTCTTTTTTTGTTTTCTTTAAATTACGACATTGTTGTTTTTTTTCCATATGTATGTTTCTTGAGCATGTTTGTTCGTTCTTTGTGGCAATAAATGATTATTGTTATTATTATTATTATGTATATTTATTTTAACGTCTTAGGGTAGGTTTTTACAATATTCATATAAAAAGTAATAAAAAAATATTAATACAAAATATAAAAACATTATAAAAACCTAACCTAGAGTGCCGCCGGTAGCGAGGCGGGGCCTAAGCTACCGGTGGTCAGGGCGACAGAGAGAGGAACCTCCTGACTATCCGAGCCGTGTCCAGGAGTACCGCCTTCTGTATCTGACCCTTGACCCAACCACCTAGCGAGAGCCTTTTAAGGTGATGGTCAAGGCTCTTCGCTATTAGACCGTTCGCCGAAACGACTATCGGGACAGTGATCGTCGAATCAACAGGCCACATGGCGGTAACTTCGTGAGCCAAGTCAAGGTACTTGCTGACTTTGTCCTTCTCGGCCTTCACGAGGTTCACGTCATGGGGGATCGTGATGTCGACGAGCACTGCCTGGCGCTTCGATCGATCTATCAGCACGATATCAGGTTTATTGGCGACAATAGTCCTGTCCGTGATGATAGATCGATCCCAATAGAGCGTGACACGACCATTTTCAAGAACTGGTGCAGGTGTGTACTTGTAGTACGGATCTTCGAAGTCCACAAGACCGAATAAAAGAGCAAGTTGCTGGTGAATAATCCTGGCTACAAGGTTATGTCTGTGCAAGTACTCGCCGTTAGCAAGACTAGAACAACCAGAGATAATATGCCTGAGTGACTCCCCGGGACGGCGGCATGCTCGACAGATGTCAACCGTACCGTCCTTCAGTATATACCTCCGGTAGTTATTAGTCATGATAACTTCGTCCGCAATTGCACAGGCAAAACCTTCGGTTTCCTCGAAGAGGTCCCCGAAGCGTAGCCAGTTCACCGACGCGAGCAGGTCTACATCGGGCCCCATGAGGGCCTTATAGAACCGCCGGTGTAGCTCCTTACTCTCCCATTCAGTTTTGCGGTCCTCGGTGCTCCATACCTTAGGTCTGCGCCAGTTCTCTTTTGCCAAGGCAAGAGGAGTGAAGGATTTGTCCACCGCCACCACATCACGATGCATCCCGCACTCGTTGTTCAGGAAAAAATCCCTAAGACTGCACACCTCACGGTTGTGGAGGTCCTGGGCATTTAAAAAGCCACGACCCCCACATTTCCGTGGAATGTACAGTCTCATAACAGACGAGCGCGGGTGTACCATGCGATGCGCAGTGAGCAATGAACGAACCCTTCGATCCAGGGCATTCAGCTCAGTCTGATTCCACCTTAGTATGCCAAAGGAGTATATGAGCAGGGGCATCACCCAGGCGTTGAAGGCGCGCACCTTGTTGCCTCCCGACAAAAGACTATTGAGTACTTTTGACAGGCGGCCAAAGAATCGCTCCCTCACCGTCTGTTTGATATCCCTACCTTCAATACCCAAGGACTGTGACATACCAAGATATTTATAGATTTCAGTTTCGGAGATAGATCTGATGGACATTGTCTCAGAAAGTTGTAAATTCGGTGAATTAACAACTTTTCCCCGCTGTACATGTATGACTGCACACTTGTCTACACCAAACTCCATTTTGATGGCATTACTGAAGACTTCTGTTGTTTTCAGTAACTCCAACAAGTTCTGGTTGTTTGATGCAAATAGCTTAAGGTCATCCATATAAAGCAGATGAGAAATGACCTCACCCCCTCTCCGGAGCCGACAACCTAGTCCTGAATCCGTCAGCAGAGTACTGAGCGGATTCAGTGCTAGGCAGAACCATAATGGACTTAGACTGTCACCCTGGAAGATCCCTCGTTCAATCCTTATAAAGTCCTGCGGACCAGAGGGGCCATCGCTACCTCCCGGTTGACGAAGGACTGTGATCCACTGCCCCATGCACGTGCTTAAAGTTCTTAAGTTAAAGGTTCTTAAAGTTGCATCAACTTTATACAGCTCTAAGATCCTCCTCAGCCATGAGTGAGGCACCGAATCATAGGCTTTCTTGTAGTCAATCCAGGCAGCGGAGAGGGTCCCTCTATTCTGCCGGACTCGTTGGCAAATGGTCATGTCTATGAGGAGGAGCTCTTTAGTACCACGGGACCCAACCCTGCATCCATTTTGAGCGGGGGCCAAGATGTTGTTTGCAACGATGTGCGCGTTAATTTTTGCTCTCAAAATGGATGTAAGGAGTTTGTACAGTGTGGGTAAACACGTGATGGGTCTGTAGTTTTTCGCTTCCGTGGTACTACCGGACTTATAGAGCAGGAAGGTGATACCAGTTGTTAAAAGAGGTGGTAGGGAATCGAGCTCGAGGGCTTGCTGGAATTGAGTTGCCAAACGTTCGTGTGAGCATCGAAACCGCTTCAGCCAGAAGTTGTGCAATCCATCCGGACCAGGACTTTTCCAGTTCTGGGTCGTTCGGATAGCACAACTAACGTCCTCGGGGCTGATGGTAACAGCGCCCATAGGTTCGATAGACTCACACTCACGTTCAACAACATTCATCCATTCGCCCTCGGTGTGTTCGACGGGTGCCGACCAGATACTACGCCAGAAGTTAATCATAGCAGTAGCATCCGGCAGTTGTCCGTCAGACACACACTGGTCGGTTCTCTCCCACTTTCGATATACGTTCCTTTGGTCACTCTGGAAAAGGCGATTCTGCTTGAATCGGTCCACACGCTCTCTATAGCGACGAATACGGCCACACATAGATTTTCTGCTTCAGAAAGTCAATGCGCTCCGTGACACAGGTCATATAATCGCAGGGCCTGATACCAGTCCCCGCGAAGGCCTGGTTCACAAAGCGCATGACTCGGGGGCGGCTATTGCCCCCCCTGAAACAGATCGGCTTTGCAATGAGAGTCCGAAACGAACCGATACGCCGCTCAATCCGCACTTGCCATGTAGGGACACCATCAGCGGTCCTAGGTGCACGATCAGCGTCCGGAAACTTGATACGAACAACACGGCACGCTGCGATGGCCCCGCAGTACATGATTGAGTGTGTATCAGTTAAATCTTCGCTAGCCCGTATGTACGGGTATAGCAAAGCGTCAAGGGCTCCCATTAGCGCTAGATTACGCCTATTCGTGGGCAAGCGCGGTAATCGTGGCCTAGAATCACGTGTGAAGCGATACTGCGTTATCGCCTCCTCCAGAGCCCTCCTCAGTTGCTCATTGGTCTGGGTACTCACTGAATGATCCGCACAGTCATCCTCGTCGGCACAGGGACCGACCCGCGCCACCCCCGGTGCCGCCAGGTTGAGTGCGGGCACCGGGGCCGGTGATGTGGCGGGAGGATCCCGCGCCGAGGTGGAAGCCGCACGGGCAGAGAGCAATCTATCAAGTGTCAAGTCATCCAGCATGTTGTTGCGCCGGATGACCCGCACTTGATCCGATAGCCGCTGCGCAGTCACGGTGATGGTCGGTTCAAGCGCCTGAAACAGAGGAAGCATCCGGGCACAGTACCCGGATAGATTAGTTCCTCCCTCTGTAGCCCCATAGTAGGCGCGCATGCAGTTTTCGTTCATCGCATTCGACTATCGCATGCGGCGCACTACACCGCCGACAGCGGGAGCCGGTCGCGAGGCAGGTTGCCCCGCAGACTCCAAGCGTGCCGGCAGCGGTGGGCGGCCTCGCCGCGCAGGTGGTCGCGGCGGCGGGGCCGGCGGCCCGCTTTCATCGCTCGACTCGCTGGTGTCGGCCGCGGTTGCGAATGCATCGTCAGACGGCGATGGCGAGGAGCTCGATGAAGCGGGCGGTGGTGTTGGGCGTGCGCTGGGGACCGCTGTTTTATGTCTTGGCCGTAAATTCATATTTTTGTTGCCTCATTGGTGATTTTAGGCGGCATTTTGTTGTAAATAGATATTAAACTGCAATATAAAATACGAGACCCGACATTGTCAATGTCAATTATATTTTTTATAAACTCACTGAAACATGAATACACAGAAAAAAAACAGAAAAACGCCAACCCCGGGAATCGAACCCGGATCCTCGACACTCCGGGTCGTGTGCTTTTCCCCTACACCACGATTGGACATAAAATCCAATCCAATCATGTCCAATCGTGGTGTAGGGGAAAAGCACACGACCCGGAGTGTCGAGGATCCGGGTGCGATTCCCGGGGTTGGCATTTTTCTGGTTTTTTTCTGTGTATTCATGTTTCAGTGAGTTTATAAAAAATGTAATTGACATTCACGGGAAAACCGTAAAAATAAAAAAATGGGAGAAAAAATACAAAAAGATACTCCTACTGAGATCATGAATTGTCAATGTCAGCGTTTTTTTTTTTTTTATTATTATTATTATTACTTGCACCGAATTAGCTCCCGACAAGCGGTAGCAGCAACAGGTGCAGTAGTCCAGTTTGGTTTCCACTCATCTGATTTTAATACCCGTCCCCAATCCGCTGGACTGGGAGGCTTTTGATGTGGCACCCTAGCTTGGCCCCAAACGTGCACACCCTGGTAAATAGCTCTAAGGAGGTGCTGCTCAAAACTGGCTTCCGTCGGCGGAATATTTTCCGGCTGTCGGTCTTTTTTCGAGAACACCTCCCTCCTGCACTCATTCAAAGATTAAGATAATACTTAGCTGTATTATATTTTAACCAAAAATATAGAATACTGCAATACTTACCTGATTTACAATTCAGATCTAGCCAGTGCACATCTTTGAATGAGTGCAGGAGGGAGCTGTTCTCAAAAAAAGTCCGACATCAGGAGAATATTCCGCCGACGGAAGCGAGTTTCGAGCAACACCTCCTTAGAGCTATTTACCAGGGTGTGCAGGTTTGGGGCCAAGCTAGGGTGCCACATCAAAAGCCTCCCAGTCCAGCGGATTGGGGATGGGTATTAAAATCAGATGAGTGGAAACCAAACTGGACTACTGCACCTGTTGCTGCTACCGCTTGTCGGGAGCTAATTCGGTGCAAGTGCAATTCACGATGCGGTGTTAGGTGCAGCTGCCAAAAAAAGGCAATTAGCATATACCGAATTGTGCCAATATGTAGTTCAAATGAAACCAATAGAAACATAAAAATAGGTAGTGTTATTGATGCGATAGTCAATATAGCTAAGCTAAGTTGTATTCTATATATTTTACATGAAAAACCAACCAATACTTTCAACAAATTATGGTGCTACTAGACGATTGGAATAATTCGTAGGCACCGCCGCGTACCGATATGATTTTTTATCCTAAGCGCGGCGGCGAACCTATAAAACTAACGGCGAAGGTGCCGCCGCGTACCATGTCAGATTTTTTTCAGGTACACGTATGATAAGTATACATTGTAAAGTATATGTTTTTGAAAAGTTAAATAAATTTCCTTTAAGATGGTATTTATTTTTTGCACTAAATTCAGTCTTTATTTTTTTTTTACGATTTTGATACGTTCGTCAATATTTTCATTTTTTTTCTATGAAACTGTACATGAAATGTCTCAAAAATGAACTCCTCATGTCCGATTTATCAGATGCCAGTGCCACACTCGAGTTATTAGGTAAATAGAAGTCGATATATTCTCTTTTATCTAAAGCGCGGCTTCGTATAACACGGTATAAGAAACAGCGCGAGGCCGCCGCGTATTATGTCCGATTTTTTTCAGATAAACGTATGATAGCTATACATAGTAAAGTATGCATTGTTTTAAAGCTAGATAAATTTTCTTTAAGACAGTGTTTTTTATTTTGCACAGATTCACTATTTTTAAAGATACTGATAGTTGAATAAAAAAATTAGCAAACCGATTTTGATAAGTTCGTCAATATTTTCATTTTTTTCTATGAAACTACATGAAATGTCTCAAAAATAAATTCCTTATGTCCGATTTATCAGATGCCAGTGCCACACTCGAGTTATTAGGTAAATAGAAGTCGATATATTCTCTTTTATCTAAAGCGCGGCTTCGTATAACACGGTATAACAAACGGCGCGAGGCCGCCGCGTATCATATCCGATTTTTTTCAGATGAACGTATGATAGCTATACATAGTAAAGTATGCATTGTTTTAAAGCTAGATAAATTTTCTTTAAGACAGTGTTTTTTATTTTGCACAGTATTCACTATTTTTAAAGATACTGATAGTTAAATAAAAAAATTAGCAAACCGATTTTGATAAGTTCGTCAATATTTTCATTTTTTTCTATGAAACTGTACATGACATGTCTCAAAATTGAATTCCTCGTGTCCGGTTTATCAGAAAATGATACCACACTTGAGATGGTAGGTAAATAGAAGCCGATATGATTTTTTTTTCTAAAGCGCGGCGGCGTGTAACTTTGAATGCCCCCCCCCCCCCCCCCCCTCCCTACCCCCCGGGGGGTAGTCGATGGCTACCGGGCTAAATCAGCTGTTTGACCTAGGATACAACTGTGCCGAGTGAATCCATCCGATACCAAAATTTGCACCTCCCATACTTTGGATGCCACTACTTCGAGTAATAGGGCGTGGAAAGGCGAAACGCGACCTCCAAACGCAGGTCCGTTTCCCTAGATTTAATTGGACATTGATTATAATTTGTTTTACAAATCAGCCGTTTTTTTGTTTTTGTTGGTTCACTGTACGTTTCATCTTGAGACACTTCACTGTCCTCCCGAGGACGAAAAAATATTTCGGTATACGTAGCAGAGTCAACAAACACAACCTTTCACCACGGCTCTTCGATGTAAACTACGAACTACCAAACCAAAAGTGCTAAATAACAAATTGACATTCAGGGTAGTGTGTATATAGTTACGCCGCACGCGGCATCCTTTGACAAGAGGCGGCGCGTGCCAAGGCGGCGCGATACAAAGACGGCCGCATCTAATCGAAGCGAATGGTTTTTAATCGACTTCAAAAAAGGAGTTATGACTTATGAGCAATGATAATGAAAATAAACGGATCGACAAAGCTTTTACTTCGAATTTTCCCGCAGTTATCTTAAAATTCAGGCAATTTCTAGATGGCGCCAAGGTCGCAGCCAACGGGTCAAATAATAACAAAACAGCGGTTCTAATGTGCTTATACCTAACTAGATATTGTCACTCAAGCAAGGTAGATGGCGCTGAATGTAAATAAGCGGCCTGACAGAAAGATTGCGACCATAGAGTAAATTATTTCGACCTTTTCCAGCTAATTTTAACAGGCGTGAAATGTCATGTCATGTGTCATTTAGGTTACAATCATAGATATTAACAGTTGGCTAACCTGAGAGTACAAACTACCAACCTAAAAGCAGAGTGACTTCCGTAAAGATAACCAATTGCAAGCCTAGCAACCGTATCCTAGCGACAATTGTTTTAGCGTAGCTATAATAACGTTAGCGCGCGAAAAATTATGATCAATCATGGTCAATTTTATCAAACCATAAATTAATACTTTGCTCGATTGACGCTTTGGTTTGACGTCATTCCTAAATGAAAGAGACAACTATATCATATGACAGTCTGGTGCTCTTTTCGGTGATTATCAACATTGCAAAGCGTATGAACACTTATTACAGCAAATTTGGTCTAGATGGCGTTGTAAATGTAAAAAGAATGGTCCACAACAGCATAAAAAACTGTTTTGTTATAAGTAACGCCATCTCTCGTTCATTTTTGAACTAAACTGCAGAGAACGATTCAAAGTATGGGCTTTGTCACTCCGTTTACTTTCATCCTTCTTGCTTATGAGAAAACTGTTCGTACGATTTCGAATAGTCGCAATAGTTAAAGAAAATAATAAAATGTAAAGCAATTTACGAAATGTTTGAAGTATGAACACCTTGAACATATGTTTTTTTACCATTACATAAATAAACATATTTCATTATTACTTCCTTGTGCCTGTGCTGCGATAGCTATACCTACTGCCATGCCAACCCTATACATACACGTGTCATTATAAGGTCGCCGTCGCCATAAGAATAAATAATAACATAGTAGAACGGAAACTCCCGCTCCGGACGGGCTCAAGGTCACGATATTAGAGTATTCGTTAAACATACAGTCAGGTTGTCACGGCCGGCGTCGCCGCCCGCGCGTTTGGTTGTTTATAATTTGGTTGTAATAGTTTTACGTGAGCCTATATGTATTTTAATTTATATTTGTAGGTAAGTAATACTTACTTAAATCACCTTAAATGGCTTCATTTGGTATGGCACTTATAATAACTTCTTATTTAGAAGTGTCTATAATTATGTAGGTACGTAATGATTTATAAATCTCATATTTTGTAAAACTGGAATAAAATAATGATTTCAAAGTAAAGAAAAACTTATATCTTAGTGATATTATCTTTAGACGTAAGTACCTAATATTTAACTGCAAGCAACCCTGGCAACAGGCCTGGATGACAAATGGGTGTAACGACATGAAGGGGGAAGTAGGTATATAAATGGCGGTGTTTTGTACTCCGTCAAAAGAGATTCCGTTCTACTTTGTTATTATTAATTCTTATGCCGTCGCGCAAGTTTACACCGACAGGCCGCTGTCGCGCCTGAAATGAATTTGGTTATATAGTTAGGTTGCGGTGTGTGCAGAGTCGATGGTGCTTGCGGACTCTCTGTTCGCGGAGATCCTGGCGCGCAAGGAGCATGCGGACCGCACGCGCGACGCGCTGCTGCTGCTCACGAGACACAAGTTTCTCTTCCAGCTGCCCGCCTCCATCGATAAGAACATCCGCAAGAAGGAGTACGACCTCGTCGTCAACGACTTCACCAGGGTCAATAACCTCTTCGGTAACACTGATGTTAAGGTACGGAGCTTATGTTTTAATCCGCACAATTACTGACGTGATACTATGAATGAGTATCTAATACATTGGCCTAAAATAATTATATAATTGGGTTAAGATAATATTATTATAATTGGATTATAATTGGGGTAAGTGGGTTCAGAAACCGTAGAAAATGGCCAGCATTCCAGCACGACGACGCCTTCTCGCCGACAGCCACCACCAGGAGGTCCAGCAGTAAAGTAATAGTCATTACGACATCGAATTCGATGTCGTAATGACTTTTCGACATCGAATTCTATGTTTCGAATTTGACAACCAATGTAATTTACAATCATAGTGAAATAAAACGGATCACTCACGTATATAAGCCGAGTTCAGTCCGACATGTATAATTAATAATGTGAAATATAAACGTCAGCTCGGTATGTTTGTCTATGATTAAAAAAAACAGTCAAATTCGTGACAGGTATGGGTATGATATATGCCTTCGGCTTCTGAACCCATCTTAGAGTACTTATAATATGTGTGTAGATAAAGTAATGTATGCAACTCCACATAATTAGGCCTTAAAACACTCGTGTGATCCTATTATGAAACTCAGCTTCGCCTCGTTTCATAAAAACACACTCGTGTTTTATGAACCCTCATTATGTAGCAGTTGCATAAACTACTATTGTTACAATTTCAGCTGTTCCAAAAAATTCTCGCTGAAATAGACAAAAAAATTGCAGACCTAAAGGAGAACTTGTATATTAGAATGAAAACGATGCCCATAAATGTTCAAGAACAAACAAAGTACATAAGGTAAATAATGGTTATTTGGGATAAGAGGTTGGTAAGGACGGTTTTACAAATGAGTTGACGAGTGGTAAACCCGAGCCGTGGCGAAGGTTGTCATCGTTACGAGTTTGTAAAACCTTGCCAACCGAGTATCATACGACATTTTTCAATACATTTGCAAGAAAACAGCTAATTAAGTAACACTAAATTGAAAAAACAAACGCAAACTGATTTTGCAAATTCACTGCTTGGTTTTCTATATTTATATTTTTTTTGCGTATAAATAGATAATTTTTAGGGTTCCGTACCTCAAAAGGAAAAAAATATATATTTCGACGAATTGAGAACCTCCTCCTTTTTTTGAAGTCGGTTCAAAACGGAACCCTTATAGGATCACTTTGTTGTCCGTCTGTCTGTCTGTCAAGACTCTTTTTCTCTGGAACGCGTAGAGGTAGCATGCTGAAATTAATATCAAATACTCAAGCCTGCAGTCCCTTGAAGCTGTGAAAAAATCAACCTTTTAAGTCAACGCAATCAAAAGATACAGTCATTAAAAAGGCAGTTTCCAGACAAATTGCCGAAATCCAGAAACCTAAAGAGTACTTCCAGTTGTTCTATAAACTTGAAATTTGGTATGAAGGCAGCTCTTATAGCACAACCACTCAAAAAAGTCTCAAAATCTTAAATTTTTATGTATGTCTGTAGATTTCGCAGACCAATATAAGTTGACCCCACACTGCGTACATTTTCCTTAGGAGCAGGGCTTTGTTAACTCTGGACTTCTTAAAACACTGGGGAAAAGCGTTAAAATCTTTCTACGGAATCCTCGTGCGCGAGTCAAACTCGCACTTGGCCGGTTTTTTATGTTAGGAATTCATTTTTATAGACTTAAATTGGACTTCTAATAATTAAAACTGTAAAGAAATTGAATGTAAATTTTTCGAGCAATTGAATAGTACATTACTACAGAGAGGCCGGGAAGTAAGGGGTTGCGTTTCGAGTATTATTTATTTTCAAAAAAAGATAATTACACAGCATGGCATGGCCGAGCGTAGCGAGGCTGGATAGTTGAGAGGCTGGGCCATTTTCTCAAACATGAAATGAAATAAATAAATAAAAAACTCCGAAGAAATCGAAGTATTATTTCTAGAGAAACTAAAAGTAAACTAGACAAAATGTACATAACATAAGTAACATGTATATAAATATGACACGTATCTCTCGCTTTCCATTTGAAAATAGAACATGAGAAGCACTTTTTTTATTTTCACTCAAAATATATAACGAAGAAGCCGTCCGTAATTCCGTTTTTTTTATTTTATTTATTTCATTGCATGTCTGAGAAAAGCACTATACATACATCGGCTTAAAAGGGGTTGTTGACCTCTTTAACTATTGTGACGCTTAAGTGGTGTTAAAAGAAAACCAAGTCGTCAACATAAATTATAAATTTATTTAAAAAAAACATAAAATTGAGCAAAGGGTCGTTGGGGTAGGGCCTATCTGGTTTCGCTTCGCAAACCGGTACTCCCCTGCCTGGTTTGACTGGCGACGGGTCCAGGTCCACCAGCGGCGACGAGGGTGAGGCGGCTCGGAGCGGGTGACGGGGCACTTGCCCTGCTCTTCGCCGAGGTGTTGGGTTGTGTGCTTCCACTTCGCGAAACGTAAGCGTAAACGTCGCACCCTGTGAATAATGCACAGTCTAAGGTACCGCTCCTGTTTCCTCCGCTCGTCTTGTGAACACCCTGAAGACGGGACCTCAGCAGGAAGCCGGCTAAGCAATAGCGTGTTTGTGTTCACAAGCAGAGCGGAGTTACAGAAAACATTAGCGATAAAGCCCTAGGAAACACTAGAAAGAAATACTAGATTTTATATCTACCCACATTTTCAAAATAAAAATAAAACAATGACTTTCAATTTACTAATGCATTACTAGCAAAAATGAAATAATAAATAGGTATAATTAAGATGAATAAGCGATGATGATTTATAACAATGGATGATTAATTCTTTCAATTAGGTTTTTACTCTAATATGATTCTAATAACTAATTATAAAACGTTCAACACTTTACACTTACCAATATTAGGTGCAAAATAGTACGCGATATTAATCCTCCGAAGAACGTCGGGGCTTTCAGGGCGGTGCGTCCACGAACACCAAAACTATTAATTATTTTATTTATTTTTTTAATTATTAAATATAAAAATACGTCTGCCAGCGCGCGAGACGACACGTAATATTGTACGTGTGCGCTGCTGGTACGTGCTCGTCGCTGGTTGCTGCTCGCCGTGGACTGAGCCGGGACGGCGGCGCGAGCGCCTCGAATCTTCCATTCAATAATAAAGCTGGTGTCGTTAAGCGGAGCGCCAGATCAATCGCGTACAGATGTGTTAACGTATTGATAGTTAAATTATGTTCATTTTTATTTTATTATTGTAAATATTATTATAGATCATTTAATTTATTAGGTTAGTATAAAATAAAACATTATTTTAGATTAGTTAATAAGTAAAATTAGTTAATACATGTTTAAAATTAAAATTGTTGTAAATAATTGATTTCTACATTTTAATTTTATTAAAATAAGAAATAAATTATGTAACGAAGGCACAACGTTACACTATCCGGCCTCGCTACGCTCGGCCGTCTATATGTACTCCGTCGGCAACCCCTTACTTCCTGGCTTCTGTAGTAATGTACTATTATTACATTATTAGATTCAATATTAGAATTTACTTTGTAAATTGGTTCACCGATAATAAAAAAAATATTAGACAGTTGTAGTTTAACACGTATTATTGTTGTGTTATTTTGTGCTCCCAATATGGCGGTTGTCTCTTTTGCTAGGTTGCTGATAAGCTTGAATTGGGAAGGCGACGCGGCATGGGTGGCGATCACCAGCCGGAAGGAGTATCTACTGAGCCTAATGAACAAAGTGAGGGATCATTTTAAACATACTGAAGATCAAGAGAATTCAGGTTAGTTTGGAATGCATCTGCATACGTAAATTACGTCTGTGTTTAGGTTTTATGATCGTAACTTAAAAAAAAAAAATCCTAAAAATAATTCGTTACACCCTTTTCACTCCCTTAAATTAGAGGTAGAATTTCCAAAACTGGAGAAACATGTGTGTACTTTTATTTCTCTTGAAGAAATCTTCACAAAGTTTTGTAATAAATTATGAAAATACTTGGTCTTTATCCCGTGAGAATTTCGGAAAATCCTGAATACTGTTTTTAGCTGTTATTGTTACCTACTTGCATACCAAATTTAAAATATCTAATAAGTATAGTTATGGAGCCATTTTGATTCGAAAATATAAATCCCATTAAATACCTATCCCGTGGGAATTTTGAAAAATCCTTCCTTAGTGCACCTCTATGATACTAGAGCTACATATATGCCAAATTTAAAATCTCTAGCACCAGTTGTTTAGGCTGTGCGGTGTCTGTCAGTCAGCACGGTACTGTTTTAGAAGTATAGATATGTTTTTTTCGTACAAACTTCCATCCCCTTTTGCATCCCCTTAGGGGTGGAATTTTAGAAAATGGTCGTGTTCTTAATTTTAGAGTGTGCTTAATTATATACTAAGTTTCGCCATCGTATCTCAAAAAATAATGTTTGTCCATACTAGATTCCACCCCCCTTTTCATCCCCTTATATAGGCCAATCAAATAAGATCCAAAAAACCCTTTTGAGGAATTAATTTCCAGTAAGCTGAAAATCGTTTTAATACGTTCATTTGGTCGTAAATGCGTGTAATTCGAGTTTGCGCAATCTCAGGAGGCGTGCATAACTTTTAGGAGCCAAATAACCGCTGAAGGGCCTACTTAGGAGGCTAAGCGAACAAGAGTGGCCCCCAAAAGAGATTTGGTCATTCTTTCTGGTGGTGCACTGGCAGGCCATAAGAACACTATATGCTTGCTATGAGGGCTGTTTGATAAGTACCCGTCTATGGAAAAAAAATATTTTTTTTTTTGTATATATGCATTTATTTTTCTACGTAGTCACCTTTTAACTCTATGCATTTGTTCCACCTATACTCAAGCTTCAATAAACCATCCAAAAAGTATGATTTTGGAAAGTCATTAAAATAGGCCTCTGTGGCGGTAATGACTTCGTCATTTGATCCAAATCGCTTGCCACCGAGCCATTTTTTTAGGTTGGGAAACAAAAAGAAATCGCATGGGGCCAAATCTGGAGAATACGGGGGTGAGACAATAGTTCGTAGCGTAACTGTGCTAATTTAGCCGTCACAACTCTGGACGAATGAGCCGGGGCGTTATCGTGATGAAACAGTACTTTTTTCTTTTTTAAATGGGGTCGTTTGTCCTTCAACACGGCGTCAAATTCATCCAATAAATTGGCATAGTACTGCCCTGTTATTGTTTTTCCCTTTTCTAAATAGTCAATATGTATAATACCCTGCGAATCCCAAAAAACGGTCGCCATGGCCTTTCCAGCCGATGGGACGGTTTTTGCTTTATTTGGAGCAGGTTCACCCGGTAAAATCCACTGCTTCGACTGCTCTTTCATTTCCGGGGTGTAGTGGTGGACCCACGTTTCGTCCACGGTCACGAAACGACGCAGAAACTCCTTCGGGTTACGTTTGAACACGGCCAAACACTGCTCCGAAGTAGTCAGTAGGTTCCGTTTTTGCTCCTCCGTGAGTAAACGCGGCACCCACCTCGCCGATACTTTCTTCATACCCAATTTTTCTTCTAATATGTGTTGTACCCTCTCGATTGAAACGTTTACAGCATCAACGATTTCTCGAAGTTTAATTCGGCGGTCGGCTAAAACGATATTTTCAATTTTCTTAACCATATCGTCTGTAGTCACCTCAACTGGCCGGCCTGGGCGATCCTCATCAAATACGGTTGTTCTCCCCCGCTTAAACTCGTTATACCAATATCTGACGGTTGTCATAGAAGGAGCACATTCATGGTAAACCGCTTGCATTCTTACTTTTGTTTCATCACATGTTTTTCCTTCCAAAAATAAGAATCTAATTACAGACCGATACTGTTCTTTCTCCATTTTAACAATTTTAAGTTCACGCCTTCACTGAATCGTTGTCAAATGAGAAAAAAAACAAAAGAATGCAATTTTTTTTTAATTTTCCCGCCTCTGAAAAATGGCTTAAAAAGGTGGTATACTTATTTGCGGCCAGTGATATTAATATATTTAGAAAACGGGTACTTATCAAACAGCCCTCGTATGCTCTATGCTTAATATCGAGGATCTTTTGTTTTCGAGTAATTAAGGATAATGTCAAAATAATAAGGGTATTATTTAAAGTGTGTAAAGGATGAAAACACTCTTGTTGATGGTAATCGTATAATGTGATCAATGTGTAATATAGCTAGAAACTCACGCGCGGCGTGCACGGCTCGGTAGCCGGGGAGAGAGAGCGAGAGCGATGCGGAGCGAGCGAGAGAGGCGGTGTGGGTGCGAGATAACAATAAAGCCGTTCGGGATAAAGCCCGCGTTACAACCTCCCCCTCTAACACGAAAGAACGCCCTCGTTTTCGTGATAGGAAATTAAGAAAAAAACTACTTAGTCTAGGTAACGACGTGGTCTGCCACGTTTACGTTTCTCCCTAACAGCGGGCTGGACCTCGCCAACGAAGGGAGTGAGTTGCGAGGTGTGATACTTCCCCAAAAGCACCCCGTCACTTACATGTTCTAATAGATATGTAGTAGGACTGACAGCTTCGCGCACCCGGTAGGGGCCATCCCTCCGAGGAATGAACTTAGATGTCTGTCCTTTACCTGTGTCGTTAAGGCCTTGCGTCTGGAGCAAGACTAGGGTACCGGGCTCGTAGTCCGGGGCGGGGCGGCGGCGCGCGTCGGCGTGTGCCTTCTGCCGCGCCTGCGCGCGCTCGTGCACGTCGCGCGCTAGCAGCAGCGTGCCGGCCAGCCGCCGCAGGTACGGCGTCACGCTCGCCACAGCCGTGTCGCGCTCTATGATAGCGCGCATGTCGGATGCTGCGTCGGCCGGGGCGCGGAGCTCCCTGCCAAACGTCAAAAAAGCGGGTGAATGGCCTGTACTGGCGGTGGTCGCAGAGTTCATAGCAAACCGTATGGCCGCTAGGTGCACGTCCCATGTGCTGTGGTCGTTGCCGACGAGTATAGCTAACTGTGGCTTCAGATCTCGATTTTTGCGTTCTATGGGATTGGCGGCGGCGTGATAGTAGGCCGTTAGAGACTGCTGTATTCCCATGACGTGGCAAACTTGCTGCATTACTTCGCTGATGAATTGGACGCCGTTATCACTGATAAGGCGGCGTGCGACGCCGTATCGCAAGAATACCTCGTTTGCGAGTACTTTCGCGCATTCGAAGCTGGTGGCTTGCTTCAGGGCGAACAGTTCGACCCAGCGCGTGCACACATCTTCAACGATTAATATCCATTTGTTTCCATCAGTAGTCTCAGGCAAGGGTCCAAAAAATTAACAGATACGACCTCAAATCGGCGAGTCATGGCGGGCGTCTCGACGAATCCCGCCGGTCTCCTCGTGTTTGCCTTGTAGCGCTGGCACTCGGCGCAGCGCTTCACGTAGTCCGCGATGAACGCTCGCATGCCGTGCCAGTAGTACTTGTGCGCGAGGCGCTGCAGCGTCCGCTCGACGCCGAAGTGGCCGGCGGTGGGCGCGTCGTGATAGTCGGCCATCAGCTGCGCGCGCTCGTGCTCTGGAATTACAAGGCAAGCGTTATCATCGTCACCCTCTGCTGCGTATCGGTACAGTATCCCGTCAGAAAGTACGTAGCCGCGATCTGCCCACTGTCTCCCCCTAAATGGGACGTCGGACTCCAGATCGTTAATGATTTTACGTACCTCTGGATCTTTTAGTTGATTGTCGCGTATGTCGCTCGCTGGACGCGCAGGAAAATCAACGACGACGATATTTCGCAATCAGCTTGCGACTCTTGCGAACACGGCGGGCGTGAGAGCGTATCTGCGATCACGTTGGACTTGCCAGGCGTGTAATCGATCTGCAGATTGAACTCTTGGAGAGTAAGCGCCCATCTCGCGAGTCTGCCGCTAGGTGACTTGTTATTCATCAGCCACTTGAGAGCTTGGTGGTCAGTTTTAACACTCACCTGAGCACCTTCAATATATCCTCTGAACTTGTTGACGGCCCACACTACTGCCAAAGCTTCGCGCTCGGTAGTTGTGTAGTTGCGCTCGGCGGCGTTCAGCTGCCGGCTCGCGTATTCGATCGGCCTTTCGTCGTGGCCCTCCCCCTGCATTAAAACAGCTCCGAGACAATACCCGCTGCTATCCGTGCGCAGCACGAAAGGCTGCGCTTCGTCGGCCTGCCGCAGGATCGGCGCCGTCGTGAGGAGCGTCTTAATGTTCTCGAAGGCTCGCTGTTGCTGCTCGCCCCAGTGCCAGATGCTGTCCTTCTTCAGCAGGTTCGTGAGCGGCCGCGCGACGTCTGCATAGCCGGGGATGAATCGCCGGAACCAGCTAGAAATTTAGATGTTTGACATTTTGGGGAGAAGACATGGCCGTGATAGCGGCTGTCTTCTCAGGATCCATATGAATGCCACCAGGGACAATAACATGTCCTAGAAACTTAACAGACTGGCAAGCAAAACAACTTTTGTCACGGTTTATCCGGAGGTTGAATTTGCTCAGTCTTGTGAAAACAATTTGCAGGTCTGTCAAATGAGTCTGGAAATCTGGGGACAAGATTATAATGTCATCCAGATATGCGAGTACTGTACTCTTGCTAAGACTTAAGTTTGACTTGAAGCGGTCAATAAGCCTCTGAAATGTAGCTCCAGCGTTGCGGAGACCCATTGAACCTATATGTTCCAAAAGGAGTGGTGAATGCAGTTTTATCGCGGTCATCGGGGTGAACATCAACCTGGAAGTAGCCAGACCGCAAATCTAGGGTAGTCATGTATTTGCTAGTCTTGGCTGCATGCAGGATATCCTCTATTCTAGGCAGTGGGTACCTGTCAGGCTCTGTTACCTCGTTTAATTTGCGAAAATCAATGCATAGCCGCATACCTTTGTCCTTTTTTGGCACCATAACTACATTTGCTGCCCATGGTGACTCACACTCTTCTATCACATGAGCAGCAAGCAGCTTATCAAGCTCCTCCTTTAATGCATCCTTCCGGTTTTGGGACATTCTGAAAGGCTGGCAGGCTATAGGCTGCTGGCCCTCGGGGACTTTGATGCTGTGAGTTGCAAAGTTTGTGGCCGGCCCCTCAGTAGCAAACCGCTCCTTGCCAGTAAGAATTACTTTATTGAGTTGGGTTTTTTCCTCTTTTGATAGTGCATTCCCTTCATCACTCCTCAAGGTGAGAGTGCTAACATCTGCTTTCATTAAATCAGACTGGTCTGATGACAAATAATATGACTTGACAAAATTAAAAGTCACTTTGGGGCTATCTTTGAAGTGCCAAGAGGAACAGGGAATGTCAATGATTATTCCTGCATTCATAATAAAATCATTGCCTAGTAAGGTTTTGCTATCACTGCCAGGGAAAACAAGAAAATCAGCGAGAGCCTCACGGCCTCCCACAGTCAACAAGATATTAGCAGTAAGAATTTCACGTACCTGTTTTGATCCGTCGGCGAGACCTACCGCGCGCTGAGTCGGGGTAAACACCACACCGGAGTCTACCAAGATCTTGTGCAGGCCGGGGCTCGCTACACTCTGCGTGGCGCCGGTGTCTAAGATAGCTACTCCGCTGCGTCCAGCCACAAACACTTCTACCACAGGGCGCGAGCTGTCGGCGCCCTGGGAGCTGGTGATGGATTGGAAATCTGCCGTCCTTGGTAGCGCGGGTTTTTTGTTACAAGTATCACACCTCGACCTCACCACCCCTGGCTGGTTGCAGCCGTAACATTTACTATCACTATCGCACTAACTTTCTATTGCGCCTTACGACATTCGTCAATATTATGACCGAAACTTTTACAATAAACACACCGCGGACGAGGTTTCAAATTACGCTCTCGTTCGTTCGTATTAGAGGGGACATACAGCCGAGAAAACGAAGCGGGCGCACTGATAACAGCGCTAGCGTCGCGAGCTTTGACAGCTGCGGCGACCGCAGAACGCGCGGGAATTTTAAATTCGTTATCACTGATATTAGATAAAACCCTAGGCCCTACCTCGTCTCTCGCTTCCTCCGCATCTCGCGCTTTGGTTAAAAGGCTTTCGATGTTAACAACACTTTCTCGCGGAACACTTTTGCGCACTTTGCGATTCAAAAGTCCGTAAACAATATCTAATTGTAAAGTAGAGTCTATCTCGTACGGGAATTTGCTGAAAATTGAACGTAATCGCGAGATAAAAACTTCAGATCGCTCGTCGTTTTGTTCCGTTGCGAATAAGTCGCGTAGCAGCTTGTAGGCCGGGCGCGGGGCTCCGTACATGCCGCGCATGCGCGTTGTGGCTTCTTTCCAGGTCTTCACGTCTTTCTTGATTCCTCACCACCAGGTCGCCGCGTCATCAGTAAACAGCATGCTCAGGCCGCACAGCGCGTGGTCTTCGTTCACGTTCGTGCATTCTTTAAACATTTCGACGGCGTCAATGAATGTTTCAATTCTATCCGCTTTGTCCGCTCCGCGTCCGTCGAACCGCGCGGAGCATTTTGCCATGTTCCTGATGATCCTCCGATTGCGGTCGAGGACGCCCACTGCGTCGCGTCGCCTTGATGAGGCGGGGGAGTCATCGAATTGGTGTGCTGCATCGCGGTTTGCATCACGCTGGACAAGAGGCTGGACAGTTTCTCTCCGTAATGCCGATTACATTGCCGTACGGCCGCCGGTTGCGCGCGTCCGTGTCCGCGCCGGCGTCGCGAGTCTCGTACTCGTACGCGTGTTCGCTGCCGCTGCGCGCCTCGTGTCCTTGCGTGCGCGCGCGCGTGGCGTGGCCGCTAGCGGTGTCTTCACGTGAACCGTTGTGTTCTTCACCGGATTGAAATTCTTCGGGCTCGTTGCTTTGTTGCTCTTGGCCTTGGCCTTCATGGCCTTTTCCTCGAGTCGTCATAGGCATTGCGAAAAAATGTGGTGTCGAAAAAAAAAATGGCGGTTCCTGTGTGAAAAGTTTCTCGTGGCGTAGGTTCTTGCTATTTATTTGTCCTCTAGTTGGGCGCCATTGTAAAGGATGAAAACACTCTTGATGATGGTAATCGTATAATGTGATCAATATTATTACAATTCTTTATGATTGAGTTCTTTTACAGAAATTAATATAGCTAAAGCTCACGCGCGGCGTGCACGGCTCGGTAGCCGGGGAGAGAGAGCGAGAGCGATGCGGAGCGAGCGAGAGAGGCGGTGTGGGTGCGTTCGAGATAACAATAAAGCCGTTCGGGATAAAGCCCGCGTTACAAGTGTCATGTTAGGTAAACTGTTCACGTTAGAGTAACCAAACAGCGTAATGTAAGTGTAATATTTTTAAGGAATAATCCTTGATTACCTTTACGTTTTTTTATTGTTACTTTTCACTTATCCAGACAAGTAGTCAATTTGTTTCACTAAAATGTAAATATCTAAAACGAACTCAAAAATAATTGAACAAAAATAAAACTAAAAGTTACTATGTTTAAATTTGCACCCCTGGGTAGGGTGCTAATTATGCATTCAGCATTCCCACACTGTATTGCTATAGCTAGTCTTCATCATCAATAATAAAAAATTAAAATAGAAGAGACTAGATAATGCATATTTTTAACCAAGACCACGTCCTTAACTTAATAAAAAAAAACTATTCACTATGATTATTATTTGTTTGTTTCACTTTGATTTAGTCTCACGGTAGTTTCATGTTAAAAAAAACTGGTTTTAATTTTCTTAAAAAAATTTTTTTGACAGTTTTCGCGGAGGTACACATAAAAAAACTGTCATGGTAAGACACTGGCCACTACATCAAATATTTTTTTTGCTGTTGTACCTCCACGATTATTATAACATAAGTGATGCGGACGTGTTTGTCTTGTTAGCGGAATTTGTCATAGGTATTTATTTTGAAAAGTTAAATCGTGATTTGTTGAGAGTGTAAATAGTGATTCCTTATTCCTCTTGGGACACTGTTATGGATTGACCCCTCCTAGTGGGCGGTCGTAGAGGGAGACATTGGATTTTTGTAAGTTTCCTCGGGATATAGTTCGCTGTTACACGGGCGCCGCCGAAGTGTCTGCTACGCCGAACGGCTACGAAGTGTTACGAGCTGGGTGCGCTACGCCGCATCGTCCTCCGCAGTGCTACGCAGGTTGAATTTCGCCTCACTGGTGAAAAATTGCGGGAAGTTATACCATGTTCTGTGCACAAATAAGAAGTTTACGATCGAATCGATGGGTATGCCCTGAGTGCTGTAATATTTTTAAAAAGAGCCGAAACTGTGACATTTCGGTTGGCACCCCCGTTACCATCAGGAACATTGCTGTCCGAAATAGGAGTGAGGGTTCTGCCTCTGCCCCGTCGTCGCAGACCTCTGGGGAGGCGGCATCGTTACAAGTACAACTTATACGAGACTAAATGACTATGCTGTCGGAGCGTCTGGCTGACGTTGTCTCTGCTGTGGTGCAATATCAGGCCGAGCTTGGAATACGACCGAGTTCGATTCCCAAACGTAGTAAAAGGTTTTTTTAATCTATGTATGCAGTATTTCTTGTCACTAAAATTTTTGGTTCCTATGACCACAACTTTGTATATCTTATAGTTAGAGACTTGCCCATACTGACCGATCGACATGGCCATCCGACATGCTGCCCATACGCCAGTTTGTAGTATTTGTATATGTCAGGCAAGCGCAAGCCCAAGGAGGGCGAGGCGGAGGGTGCGTGGAGTGCGACGCGCGCGGCGTGGTGCAGCGCGGCGTGCGGCGCGCTGCACGCCGAGCTGAACGCGCTTTGGCCGCTCGCCAGACGCTACTTCGCGGGCGAGCTCGCGGGAGAACCCAACGTGCCACAGCGACATGCCGACCTCAAGGTAACCCCAGACCTCTTCACGAAATCACCCGACGCCCCGATTTCTAAATCAGCGCATGGATCATGTGGTTATTACTGCCCAATTCCTCACGTTCTGAGAGCACTGCACTGTACATTTTCCCAGAAGCGCAACGTAAGTGGGCTGGAGGCAATAAAAATACTACAGCAGCGATTTGATTAAGAATATTGAAATTAGTCAGTCAGATCACATTATTATACGATTTAATAAAACGAGAGTAATCCTTAGATACCTACCGGATTTTGTTCTTTGTAAGAGTATTGACGATTGTACAACGTCATTGTATTTGTAATTTTGAATGCACGTATTATGTTGTATTGTTGTATGTGTTTGCAGGAGATGATAATAGCAACGGTGGAGGTGTTCGCGTCGCACATGCGCGCGTGCCTGCTGGCGGGCGGCGGCGCGGCGGCGGCGGAAGTGGTGCGTGCGCGTTTGCTGGCCAACCTGCGCAGCCTGCGCGAGGCGTACGACTCGCTGCTTAAGCTCGACCTGCCCTCGCAGGTACCTTCTGCAATACAATACATCATAAAGCGTGTCCCACGGCTTTCCACGAATTGAAATTACCTATCTTAAATATTGTGGATAGGAAATATTTCTCTATGAAGACATTGCTTTATTTTTGAAATTAAGTAATATCGACTGCGTTTAAAATCATAAAAAAAGAGAAAAAATAATATGAACACTGCAGCGAACTATAAAGATATGAAAGCATAACGCCTATACATCGGCGCACGAAAATATGACACTATAACATGCACAACTACGACGCACGTGTACACAATGGCAATCTCACATCGAAAACCGCAGCTCGCCAATGAGTCACGACATGCGTCGGCTGCGCTTGGCATTTCTCGACAAAGTTCGGTCGAACCATCCAACTATCCCGCTCGGCGAGGACGGTATTACTTAATTACTTAAGAAAGGTAATTCGAGTGTTTTTCATATCCGTATGGTTTCTACACCAAAGTAAACAAATTTTCATTTCGTATTGTTTGTATTCATTGACATTAAACATTAAAGACAAGCCACGCACCTCTTTAGCGCTGACAAAATGCGGCCTTCATTCATCAATCACGTTCCATACGTAAGTAAATAATATACTCATTATTTGTAAAGAAAACCACGCACTTAAAAATATAATATTATAGCCAAATAATACAGGGCCAAGAAATTATTTCCCCACCTGATAAATCCCAAACTCTAATAGCATGGCCAAATAAATCCCGACCCGATGTAGAAATAATAATAAAAATAAAGAAAGCAATTCAAAAAGCTTTAATCTTGAAATGGTTTTCGATTTACAATAAATTCTAAAAAAGATAAACAACCCCAATTCATCGGAATATCTGTTTTTTGTTTTTTATTATGTAGTTTTGAATTTCGTTATTCCTAGTAAACTTAATAAAAGTATTACAGAAAATTACTATTATTTTACATTTTTACCTTTGAAACAGTCACGAAACACTTTCCTTCCATTCCACTTGCCACTCTGTGAGCTTTTTTCGACTCTTGTAAATAAAATATTATCAGTAGTGGCTCTGTGAGCTGAGCTGTAGACCACGTGAGCAAATTTTTTTTTCTCAAATTTGAAACGTTGACGCTTCGCTCGCTCGGTCAATAAAGAACGACCTGTTAGTTTATGTTCGTAAATTAGCAGGTCATTGTTATCATGTGACTACTTGTTATGTCGTACATTATCCAGGTGGTATATTCGGGTATATTCCCTTGAAGTTTGACATGTCAGTCTAATGACAGCTAATGAGTGAAGGCCGCATTTTGTCAGAGCTAAAGAGGTGCGTGGCTGTCTTTAATGTTTAAAGTCGATGTATAGATTACTAGCAATTTTACAGATATGTAGATATCCGAACGTTTTATTGATTGTTCCTTTTTTGGGCCTATTAGGTATGGAATCTTTCGCTTTTTTGTATCGAAGTGAAAGTGACAGAACAAAGTGAAGTTCAAATCTTTCGAATACTTATTGTAAGTAGACCCAGAGGGGCTACTCCCAAGCTTGAAATTTGGAGTTCGTATTATACCGTCCCTCTCACTCTCCTTTTAAACACTCTTAGATTGAGCGGGACGGCATGATACGAAATTCGAATTTATAACTTAACTTTAGACCAGCACTGTTCTCGGCATTTAAAAATAGTAATTAAAAAGTTACTTTGTCTCACGCTCGCAGCAAAATCGAATTTAAGTAACAAAACCTGCCTTGAAGTGCTGAGGTGAAAATATTTTTTTTTGGAAACGGCTTCGTATAATTTTCTTTTTGCGCGCTTCCGTTGCGGAGTGGCAATTGAACTCGGGCCTCGTTAAGGCGATTTACAACAGCACCCAAAGCCTTGTTGACATGTGTGGGTGGTCGAAATTAGATGTTGTGTGTGTGTGTGTGGCAGCCGCTGAGCATCGTCGAGAAGGTGATATTCGAGTACCGCGTGCACGGCATGTCGGTGTTCCTGCAGCGCGCGCTGCGCCGCGTCAAGGCGCTCGGCGACCAGGAGATGTGGAAGATCGACCACTTCTCTGACTACGGCGCTATAACTAACCTCGTAAGTCCTGACGATTTTATAATATAACACTACATGTGTAGTTAACAGTTTGACAGCTAATTCTACCTAACTGCCTCCAGACATTAATGTGAAAGTATTTTTTACAATGCACGTGCTCGGAAATATTCATAGAATATTTTTTTCACTTTTAACTTAAAATTACCGTGAGACTCAATCATAGTCACATAATAATAATAATAATAATCCCGATAGTCGTTTCGGCGAACGGTCTAATAGCGAAGACCCTTGACCATCACCTTAAAAGGCTCTCGCTAGGTGGTTGGGTCAAGGGTCAGATACAGAAGGCGGTACTCCTGGACACGGCTCGGATAGTCAGGAGGTTCCTCTCTCTGTCGCCCTGACCACCGGTAGCTTAGGCCCCGCCTCGCTACCGGCGGCACTCTAGGTTAGGTTTTTATAATGTTTTTATATTTTGTATTAATATTGTTTTATTACTTTTTATATGAATATTGTGAAAACCTAGCCTAAGATTGTTATAAATGTACGGGAATAATAATAATAATAGTAATATTTTTTCACCTCACTTGCTCAGAAAGGCTCTCATTATCATGCAAAATGGGTTTTTTAACCGACTTCAAAAAAAGGAGCATGGAAAGAGTTTTTGCAATTCGACCGTGAAATTTGTCGAGTTCATCATCGAATTTATTGGCTGCGATGGGCTCAATTAGATGTTTTTTTTATAGTTTAAGCCCTTGCTGTTTCATTTTTCGTTTCGTTTCGTTTCATTTCCTTTGCGTGCTCTTATGAATTTTGATATTAGGTTTTTTTTAATCCAAAATGGCAGCTGAGAGTTTGACTTTTCTGACTAAAAAATTGGTCATGGATATCAATTTTGTGAAATTTGATCTCGGTGACCTCAAATTTGACATTATTTTTTGGATACAAGATGGCGGATTACAGTTTGTCACTTTTGACATAAAAAATAGTCATGGGTGTCGATTTCGTGTAATTTGACTTCGATGCGTTCAAATTTGACATTGGTTTTTTGGATCCAAGATGGCGGATGATAGTTTGTCACTTTGACACAAAAAATAGTCACTGGTATCGATTTCGTGTATAATTGACCTCGACGCGCTCAAATTTGACATTATTTTTTGGATCCAAGATAGCGGATGACAGTTTGTCACTTTTGACAAAAAAAGTTTGACGACCGGATAGCCTAGTTGTTAGAGACCTAGTGGTTGACACAAAAATAGCCATGGGTGTCGATTTCGTGTAATTTTACATCGGTGCGCTCAAATGTGACATTTTTTGGATCCAAGTTGATGGATGATAATTTGTCTCTTTTGACACAAAATAAATACTTATGACTTCATGGTAATTCGTTTCCGGTGATTTGCCATTATTTTTAGGATCCACGATGGTGGACGACAGTTTGTCATTTTTAACACAAGTTTGATTGTTTGTTTTCTTATTTAATTGGCAATAACCTCAAACTATCATCCACCATCTTGGATCCAAAAATAATGTACCTACCATAAAATCCAATGTTCCTCATGTTTTGCGTCTCGTGCCTGGAAACCCTCGCGGCGCTCTTGCGCATTTTGCGGGTGGTGGGGCTTTGTGTGAGGTTCGTCCGGATAGCTACCTCCATCTTACTCGCTAATGCTGCCGCTAAGCAGCAGTGCTTGCACTGTTGTGTTCTGGTGTGGAGAGTAAGACAGCCGGAGTAATTACGGGCACAAGAGGCATTTCATCTTAGCTAGGTTAGCAACGCATCTGCAAACCCTCCGGGGTTGCGGTTGTCTATGGGCAGTGGTGATCACTTACCATCAGGTGACCCACTTGCTCGTTTGGCTTCCTCGTCATGTAAAAAAAAGCCTTGCATAACAAATAACTTTAAGTACATAGTATAATACCCAGCTACAATTTTTTTTTGTCGAGTTATTTATTTTATTTTCTTTGACCAGTGTGTGTTGCCAGTGATGACTTACGGTTCTGAGACGTGGGCGCTAACGATGGGCCTCATAAGGAAGCTCTAAGTCACTCAGAGGGCGATGGAGAGGGCTATGCTCGGGGTTTCTCTGGGGGATAGAATCAGAAATGATGATATCCGCAGTAGAACTAAGGTTACCGACATAGCCCGAAGAATTGCGAAACTTAAGTGGCAGTGGGCGGGCACATAGCTCGCAGAACTGATGGCCGATGGGGTCGGAAGGTTCTCGAATGGCGTCCACGGACCGGGAGACGAGCTGTCGGTAGGCCTCCAACAAGATGGAGCGACGACCTAGTAAAGATTGCGGCACCGCGGTGGATGCGGAAAGCGCAAGACCGGTCAGAGTGGAGAGCCTTGGGGGAGGCCTATGTCCAGCAGTGGACGTCAATCGGCTGACATGATGATGACGATGATGTTGATTTTACATTTTTAGAATAATCTCCCAACTCCCAACCGTTAAGGAGTTGTACCTTCAATCATCAGCTTGACTACCAGACGCAAATACTTGAATAGCCTTAGAAAATATATAAAACACATAATACGTGCCTATAAAATTTGAGGGTTGCCCTCGATTTCCCTGGGATTCCATCATCAGATCATGACTTGGTGACAATGGGACCACCTCAGGAGTATACCCTTTCGAATAAAAAAAACTTTTTGAAAATCGGTCCACAATTGACGGAGTAATCGATACATACATACAGTGGAGCGTAGAACCTCCTCCTTTTTTGAAGTTGGTTAAAAAATACAAAGGTCACGTTCTAACGTTTGTGGCTCCATAGTTACATTCGTAAATTCGTAATCCGTATGCAAGCGAACATAAATCTGGCAACGCCGCTTTTGTTTTGCGAAATGGCCAAAGAGAATATAGTCACGCTGGCAACGTAGCCTCAACGCACACTACTGAACACACGCTTACATTGAAGTCGCCGACCCATACATTGACAGCATTGAACAAAAATGTCGATCTCGGTTAAGCTATAATTCAATTGTATTTTATGGTGGATTATTATTTCATCTGCTTGGATTCGTCCTTTGTAAAAAGTCGACGCAGTTTTTTGAACTGTTGTATTTTTGCTACAAGAGTTTTTTTAAGGTTAAAGCTATTCTAAAACCCTTTAGGTTTTCTTGGTGGATTCAGTTTTAAAAGTGTCAAGGCATATTAAACAGACATATTTAACCCTTAACTGAACTGTTAGCATTTGCCGCTATAGCTATGAATTTTTAATTATTACTTTACTAGATATGTATTCTTTTTTAAGTTGCACTAACAAAAATAGGTGAATTTCAAATGTATTACAAAGAACTTAAATATGATAATAAGTTATAGCGTAAATTATGCTTATAGTATTTTTGTCTGTTTTTTAGGGAATTTATATAGCATATTTTCTATTGTATTATACCGTCGCGGTCACAAATTTTGGTGGATTATTGAAGAATACATTTTTGAATTACCTAACCTAAATTATGACGTCAAAAAAATGCTGTTATGATTTAATGTTTATTTTACATATATAGCGAACGCCTTAGGTTCTCACAGTAATACCACAGTATATACATAAGCTAAAGCAGTACAGAAACTGGGCCTTTTTGTTGAGATGATGACGTAAGCGCCAATTGAGCGTTAGGGTTGTCCTCTTATTATTTGTAAAACTGAGAAAGTTTTTGTGTAGTTAGCTCTGTATCTCACCTATTTAAGCCTTTTTTGAGATAACTAGCTAGTTTTCATTAGAACCTTAGGGTTGTCACTCTTAATTATTATAAAATTAATGGGTTTTTATTTATTATTTACTAAAACGTTTATTGGGTTTTATAATGATCAAATAATCGAATGAATTGACTGACTAGTTTACAAACAAAATTGTGTAATTAAATAATCATCAACATTTTAAGAAAACTTTGTTTTCGTTAGTTATTAAAAATGCCAAACTGTCATCCGCCATCTTGGATCTAAAAAAATAGTGTCAAATTCGAGCTCACCGCTGCCAAATTACACGAAATAGCCACCCTTATGATCTATTTATTAACAAAAATTACAAACCCGCAATCTTAGATTGTTTTTTTTTTATTTCGCTTATTACAATTCGAATTAAATTAACAAAAAGTAAATAAGTTATGTCACTATGCTATTACCATTATTCATTATTAAATTATACCACCTATCTAAAAACACAAAGAGTCGCCACTCGTCTCGACGCGGCACCCGCGACTGACAGCACCGCTATTCCCCCTTATTAGCCTTGTAAAGACTCTGTCTGTGTGCGTGTGTCATTTCGAACGTTTGTACGTAGTTTCTGTTCTGCTTTAGCTTATATATACTGTGGTAATACCCAATCAGCCAACATTATGAAAATTGTTCTAGATGATTTTTAATGTTAGATAACCCTGTAATTTGTCAAATATGCAATTTAAATATTTTAAATAAATAATAAGTTTAAATATTATTGGCATTATATCGTTTCAATTCTAAATGACGCAATAAAAAAGTGATTCAATATACAACTCTTTGGTTGGATGGATGGCTTGGAACATCTGTCAATTAAAAAAAAATGGAAAAGTGAAAAACACTAGTGTGCAAAATATAACTTTCCCCACGATATGTAGCCACAAAAAGTACCACTTTTTAGGCAACTGTATTAAAAAGTACTGTTTTGATATAAGTGCGGAAAGTATGTCATTTTGCACGAGTCCCGAGGTGTCTAGACCTGAGCCGTGAGGCGAGGGTCGATACTCGGTCCGGGGAAATGACACTTCCGCACGTGTACCAAACGACGTTTTTTAACACATTTGGGAAAAAATTACAATGAGGCTGTGGGCCGGCACGACCTGCTCCTACCACCACCCGCCGGCGCCAAGATTGAGGAAGGCGGTGTGGTGCCGCCCGTGCCTTGGAAAAGTAAAAAGCACTAGTGTGTAAAATTCAACTTTCCGCAAATTCATGGTCACAAAAAGTACTACTTTTTGAGCAACTATTAAAAATATGCTAAACTTTCTATGAATATGTTGACCCACGTTAAGTGGCACTTTCCTTGCATTATGCAATAAGTAGTTTAGTTTGTATCTAGTTTGTGCTACGGTTCGGTTAAAAATGTCAATCGAGGGTATCCACGCATAATGTGACACGTTCGGTTCACATGCAAATCGATGAACTCTTTCCTTCTGTCCCGTTATAGTTCTGTGCTCGGGCGGGACACGTTACTTGTTATTTTTTTGTAAAGTTTTAAAATAAATATTACCTAAACACATATAAGTCCTCTATAATGCGTTCAGAAACCGTAGGTAATGCCCAGCATTACGACAATTGGTTTTCATCTTCATAAACTAATACTTGGGCATTAAAAAAAAACTGTGTACCCTTAAGTTTTTTTGAATAACCTAACAAATTTTAGATTATTTCTGCTCGGAATCACGAGGACTATCTATTTAAATAATAAAAAAAGTGTCCCTAATTTTTTTATCAGTTTTGTGACGCGTTTTTACATACATTCTATATGGACCGTCACAAAACTGACAAATAAATTTTCTATGGAAAAATTTAGGACAACTGGAAAAAAGGGTAGGTACACAGTTTTTTGAAAATGCTCACTTAGAATTAAAAAATAGCCCTCAATTAATAAAAAATAGTCAATACAAAACGTCAAGAAGACAGGTTTATTATGCTTTCGGCTTCTGAACCTATCTTAGAGTACTTATAATGTGTGTGTAGATAATAGTAGTTTATGCAACTGTTACATATGGAGGGTCCTTAATATTTCCATTTTCAAATCCAAAATGGCGGGCAATTTTTTTCGAATCAACATGGGTGTCATTCTCTAGGTTTCTGGATGTGCTGATTGCGAAAAAGACACCCATTTTCAAATCCAATCCATTTTATCGGTTATAGCCGCACCTGCTAGAAAGCATCGTGAAAGAGGCACTGAGCTCCATCGACAAGTGCGTGAGTGTGGCGGGGCGGCGCGAGGGCGCGCTGTGGGCCGCGGGCGGCGAGCCGGCGGCGGCGCTGCAACGGCTCGCGCAGCAGACGCTGCTCGCATTCGTCGGCGTGCTGCGCGACCTGGCGCTCCAACACGCCGACCAGGTGCTACTGCGCTAATGTCTCGATCAATCCAGCTCAACCTTTAACTAGTCATGGATTTGTTTCGTTGCGTTTCAAATGAAGCAATTAATGCATCGGTACATTTAGCCGGACAAAAAGCTAGTTTGCGTTTGCAAGATCGATTTTTTTAAAGGTCAAAAATAAGACCTTCATATGTCATGTCAGTGTGGTTAATATGCGGTGGTTGGTGGCAGGAGTTCAACAACACGAGCCTGTCGGTGGCGCTGGACCAGCGACTCGAGGAGCCGGCGACGCCGGGCCCGGGCTGGCAGCAGCGGCTGCTCATCGCCGGCGCCAACGCGCAGTACACGCGCCGCGTCACGCTGCCCGCGCTCGCCGCCGCTTTCCAGAGGTGACCGTCTTATACTTGCACCGCACAAACAATAATTATATAGATACAGTTTAAAACAGTAACTATCTATACCCAAGCAACTTAGAAAAGTTGAAAAACCCCCGACATTGTCATTTCAAAGTTCAATATTTCAAAAACGGATGAACCGGTTTTAATGAAACTTAGCTAGGAACCATCTCGATTAAACTAGATTTCGAATAAAAAAATCACATCGAAATCGGTCCATCCGTTTGGAAGCTATGATGCCACAAACATACGATGGCGGGATGACAAGTAACTAGCCTAATATAAAAATACTTAGGTTGGCGTGATAAAATTGATTTTATTTTTCAACATACTCTCCATGTACCTCTAAGCACTTGTTCCATCTTCGTTCTAAAGCTGTAATGCCCTCCATAAAATGACTTCTTTCAAGACCGGCAAAATACTCTTCTACGGCGGCAATAACTTCATCATTTGTGGCAAACTTCTGTCCACCCAAAAAAATTTTTAGCTTGGGGAAAAGGTGGAAGTCTGATGGTGCTAGATCAGGCGAATAAGGTGGGTGGGGCAGAAAATCATAGTTCAATTCGTTGATTTTTCCCATAGCCTTAACACAAGTGTGAACCCTTGCGTTATCTTGATGGAAGATGATTTTTTTTTTCGCTAAACCTGGTCGTTTTTGCTGAATACATTGATAAAGCTTATCTAAAAGATTTGCGTAGTATTATCCATTAATAGTTTGACCTTTGGAAAGGTAATCTATAAACAAAATTCTAATTGCATCCCAGAAGACAGAAGCGATCACTTTTCCAGCCGACTTTACAGCCATAGCTTTTTTAGGAGCCGAACACCCAGATTCAGTCCACTGTTTTGATTGAATTTTTGATTCTGGCGTGTAATGGTGAACCCATGTTTCATCTGTTGTTATAAATCGACGTATAAAATCTGCTTTATTTCTCTGAAAACGATCCAAGCATGCCTTCGAGTTTTGCACCCGAATTCTTTTTTGATCGTGCGTAAGCAAACGCGGCACCCAACGGGCGGATAACTTTTTCATATTTAACTCGTCACTTAAGATATGATGTACCCGTTCTTTCGAAATACCTGTAGTGTCAGCTATTTCAGATAGCTTCAATCGTCGATCTGCTAAAACTATATCATGTACTTTGGACACCATTTCCGGAGTCGTGACGATTTTTGGACGTCCGGGGCGTGCTTCATCTTGGACACTTGTACGGCCGCATTTAAACTCAGCCACCCAGTTTTTTACTGTGGCGTAAGAAAGAGCACATTCACCCAAAACATTCTTTAACTCTTCATAAATATCAAGCCCCTTCATATCTTTCATATAAAGAAACTTCTTCACCGCTCTTTGTTCAATTTTATCCATTTTGAAAAACAACAGACACAATGTATTTTCAAATGCCAAAAAAATCTATAAAATATTCAAGCCACCAAATTCAAATTTAGAACAGAGATAGCCAGAGACATATTTTTAAAAATGAGAAAGTTCTTTTTTTAATTAAAACTTTTTAAATACCTAAGGCTAGTTACTTATCATTAGTTATCATCCCGCCCTCGTACACAGATACACAGACACCAGATACCTACACAGGTCAAACTTATAACACCCCTCGTTTTCGTCGGGGGCTCAAAATTTATTATAAACGTCATATTGGACACACACAGATGCGTATCAGAGTGTCAGTCGCGGATGCCGCGTGGAATGGTTATTAACGGTGATCGTGGGCGAAAATCACAGCTACGTAGCTGAGATTGAGTTAGAGTTTACCTTGCAATTTTATTAATAATTTATCCCTAGAAAAATAACGAAATAAATGTCAACTAATTTTTTGACAGCTCTTTTCATCGTGTATTTTTCATCTATAAAAAACATATCAATTAAGAATAAGTTACTATCATACGAAAAATCTATTGATTTAAAATTGGTGCAAAATGACATTCTATACAAATTACCTACCTATCACCTGATATAAAATAAAAAACAACACAAAAAAAATCATATCGAAAATTCGCTTCTAGTTTATGGCTTAATCAGGTTTTCGTTCTCTAGTTACGGGTTGCCGAGCCCGTCGGTCGCTATTCAAGCGACAAAGGAGGCGCTGGCGGGCGTGGAGGCGAGCATCGCCGAGACGTACCTGGAGCACAAGGGCGACCCGGTGGTGGGCACCGTGGAACCCAGCATGTTCCTGGGCCGGCACCGCGCCGCCGCCACCTCGCGCGTGCGCGACGCAAGGCCCTACGTCTACGAAATAATCAACAACCTTATCGCCGTGCACGCCGAGGTAACTATGCGCCCCACGCGAGCTAACATATGTTATGTTTACTAAAGCCCGACAAGTACGCGCACAAAAATCAGAATAACTAGGTTTAGAATGCGAGAACGCGTGATCTTGTCGCCACACAGGTGACGCGCACGCCACCAGTTCGCGGAACGTGATTTCGTGCTGCTCGAAACGTCGGAGTGAAAATAACTACTTAAAATTATGTTTTGCAGCATTTCAAATCGCGGAAACTCTTCCACAGTTTATAATTATACTATTATGTGGCCTGCAACCACAGATTTGCACATAGCCACGCTAGTATTATATATGTCTATGAGGTAAGTATACGATTTTTTTAAACGAAAAGGGGTTTTTTTAATCATTTTCGTATAAAGTACGGTAAGTATAATTGATTGACCGGTAGATGTAAGTGTAAATTGAGTAAAGTGCGAAAGATGATTTCTATTAATTTCCGGCTTTACCTATAAAATTTGTCACTCTCCCCCACTAAATCCGTCCGCCCGTCACATAAATCCGTTAAATATGAATGGAGAATACTTCAAGTGGCGTGCGTGATGTTAGGGTGGTGGGCGCTGTTTGTGTGTTGCAGGTGGACAGCGTGTGCGGCGCGTCGTCGGGCCGCTACGTGCGCGACATCTGCGAGACGGTGTGCGAGGAGCTGGCGCGGCTGGCGGCCAGCGTGCCCGCGCCCGCGCCGCCGCTAGCCTTCCAGGCGCGCCTCGAATACACGCTGCTGCGCGCCGCCTGCCGCCACCACCTCACTAGAAAAGCCGAGTACTTACCACCTGTATCCTGTGTCAATACTATTTTTAACTAGTGGCTTTGTGAGCTGTAGACCTTGCGATTCGCGACCACATTTTTGAAAAATTTTCGTTTTTTTAAATTTTTATTTTTTATTTTTATTTTTTAATTTTTTTTTTATTTTTTTTTTCTCAAGAGAAAAAGATAAAAACACATACGAAATAAATTTTGTCCAAGCTGAAACTAAGACGCTTCGCTCGCTTCGTTCGCTTCGTTCGCTTGGTCAATATTTGATAGAATCAGGAACTAATAGTAGATTGTACAACTAGTGCATAAAATGCCCCATTTAACCCGAGACTTTTATATCCATTATGAACGTATTACGCACTCTGCTTTTCACTTCGATTGCGAGGAAATTAAACAGCAAGTGTCAAAAATAACAAACTGTAATCCGCCATATTGAATCCAAAAGATAATATCAAATCTGAGCTAATCGCAGCCAAATTACAAGAAATCGACACCCACATTAATTTTTATGAGTCTAAAATGTCAAAGTGTCATCCACCATCTTAGATCCGAAAAATATATGGTCAAATTCAAGCTCACCGCAGCCAAATCAGATGAAACCGAAACTAGAGATGAAATGGATATTTGGTATATACCCGGTATCCGGCTAATTCGGCCTTATTTTACTATCCGGCCGGATACCGGATGTTTAAAAATTGCATCTTTTTTCCCAAATTGGCGTCTAACCTGTTTTAGTTTTGTTTTAATGTTTACCTTGCGTATTTAATAAATCGACGTATAAGTAAAATAATCGCACGGAAATGGTTCATCAGAGTAATAAGCAAGATATTAAAGTTACTTTCGCCAGTCACTAATACACCCCAATACGCTAGAATTCTTTTCATCACATACCCAGTACTTTTGCGGTGTTAAACATATCAGCTCATCACTATAGTCAATGTGAATTTAGGACGTACATCCGGCAATCCGGCCTTATACCTCGCCGGATATCCGGTATCCGGCCAATCAACTATCCGTTTCATCTCTAATCGAAACCCCCTCTTACCACTAGGTATTTGAATTAAAGATATAATGCCTGTTTTCACCAACGACTCCTAAAATTTACGGGATCCCTTAGCTCTTTTAGGTGGCACCTAAGACCAATTTCCGTTTCACCAACGCTTAAGTAACACCTAACTGCTTAGGGGGTCAATATTCAAGCCCCTAAACTTAAGGGGCTCCTTAAGTTTAGGGGCTCGAATATTGACCCCCTAGCGCTAAGTGACAGTTTGCGCAGTCGCAGATGCGTTTTAATTTGTATAGGTTATCGTGCATTTGTTATGCAATAATTAACTAAATTTATAAGATTTATATAAAATGGAAGGCTATTTAAATGATTTTGTAGAGTTTGGAAGCTGTTGAATAATTAGATTTAATATTCACATCAAACTTATTATATCAGACTGAAGATCAGATGATTTAACAAAGTATGATAGGTACTAGATTTAATATAAGATACACCTGCTCGTAGAATGTCGAAAGAAAGCGTGCTTTTCATACTTGAAAAATTTAACATTATAGGTATCTGGAATATAAGAATAACTCAGAACAGAAGAAGAATAATTTTATATCAAAGGAAGACCTCATCGCAGCTGGACGAATACCTAATATTCATCATCAGTCTATTAATGACCCTCAGAATACAAAACAAACCAGAAGCCGCGTTCAATCATAACAGCACGCCGCGCACTGTGTAATTGTTTATTGATTTCGCTACCAGTTTATACTTAAAGTATAATCCTATTTTGTTTTTTATAAACCCAACGGTATTTCTGCATGTAAGAATCACACGAGAAGGGATTAATTAACATTGTCATTAGTACAACATGTCACGATACGCTGCGTGCACGGAGATGATACGCGAAACTGCACTATTTAAGTGTAGTTTTAGTTGCTTCAGTTAGGGCGCGCTCGTGCGTTCTGGTCTGTTCTGTATTATACGAGTTTCAAAGAAATCGTATAACACGATACTTTAAAAACATGTACAGTTCATGAATAAATAATCAGATAACCAATCATTTCAGTTTCAGTCAGTGAATGCTCGCTAATAAATTACAATCATCGCACCGATAGATCGAAAAAAAAAAATTTGTATGGCAAAGATAATGCCATACCGCCTAGTCAACATTTAAAAATAAGAAATAAGACGTCAATTTAGTGTTAACAATATATTTGTCTAGTTTTTCTATGTTTTTAACATGTTGGTTTAATTTTTTATAGACGATTTTTGAAGTTATTTCTCTTAAAAAAATTATCGATACAAAACCGGTTTTAGAAATCACTATAGCGTCACTTATGCCCGTTTTCACCAACGACACCTAAGTCATCACCTAGTCAGGGGACCCCTATTCTAAGTGGCCCCTTATATCTCTCCATAACCTAATTTCATTTTCACCATCCTCGGTAACACCTTAATAGGGGTCACCTAACTAAGTGACGGTTTGTTCAGGTATAGTGATTTCTAAAACCGGTTTTGTATCGATAATTTTTTTTAAGAGAAATAACTTCAAAAATCGTTAAAAAAAATTAAAACAACATTTTTAAAACATAGAAAAACTAGACAAATATATTGTTAATACTAAACTGACGTCTTATTTCTTATTTTTAAATGAACTTAGGGGGGCCCCTTAGCAGTTAGGTGTTACTTATGCGTTGGTGAAACGGAAATTGATCTTAGGTGTCACCTAAAAGAGCTAAGGGATCCCTTAAATTTTAGGAGTCGTTGGTGAAAACAGGCATTATGCACGTTTTCACCAACGACATCTAAGTCATCACCTAGTCAGTGGACCCCTATCCTAAGTGGCCCCTTGTATCTCTCCCTAACCTAATTTCATTTTCACCATCCCAGGTAACACCTTAATAGGGGTCACCTAACTAAGTGACAGTTTGTTTTATCTATAGTGATTTCTAAAACCGGTTTAGCATCGATATTTTTTTTAAGATAATTTCTATAACTTCAAAAATCCTAATCCTTACTAATATTATAAATGAGAAAGTGACTTTGTTTGTTTGTTTGTTTGTTACGCCTTCACGCCGTATCTACGTAACCGATCTTGATGAAATTTGGCATGCTCATAGCCTTTGACCCGGAGAAGGACATAGGCTACCTTTTATCCCGATTCCTAAAGTAGTTCCTGTGGGACAGTCAAATAATATTATCATTCATCATCATCATCAGCAGTAGTATTTTTTTCCTACTTAATATTTAATATACATGGGGAAACTTTTATCCCAAATTCTTAAGTAGTTCCTGTGGGACAGCTATATAACAGATTTTGCTCGATTAGACGGAAGGCACAGTATGTACAATCGCGGTCAAATAAAAAGGGTCAGTGACAAAATCCTCTGTATCTTGTAAATTAATAATGGTACATGCATGAAAATAACTTTATATTAAAGAGAATTTTAATATCGTATGATATACAACCTTAAATATTACATACAACGTAAATTGGAAAAAAATATATAAATGCTCAAATTTGGTAATAAATTCAAATCACGCTTGTTTTACTTTTGCTTAATTCTCGCTTTTGATTTCAATTTGTTAAATCAAAATGATAAAAGGCAGTCATTGCCGTCTTTAACGGTCTTTATTGAATTACTATCATGTCGCCAACACAAGATGAATGTACACGTATTGTCACTATGCTGTAAGAAGGCAGAAGTCAGAGAAGTAAAGCGAATGGTGCAGAGAGTCGTCCAACGTTACCGAGAAACTGGGCTAAACATAAAAAGAACCGGAACCGCAGACCGAGGTGTACTACGGCTCGAGAGGATCGATTTATTGTTACGAGCATGCTCCGAAATCGGCACCTCACGGCACTTGGAGTAACAAATCAACATCGAGAGATCCGAAGAGAAGACGTAAGCTATCGGACTGTGAGGCGGCGGCTCCAAGAAGCTAATTTGATCCCACGTAGACCCAAAATGGCCCAAAACTTGAAAGTTCGAAATCGAGTAGCAAGATTACGTTACGCCCGCGAACATGCACAATGGGGAGACGAAGAATGGGCAAGAGTAATGTTTTCTGACGAATCCAGATTTATGCTCTATGCACATGATGGGCGGCGACGAGTCTACCGACGGCCATGGGAACGTTTTATTCCAGCTTGTTTTGAGGAAAAAGTATCGTTCGGCGGTGGATCTGTTATGGTTTGGGCTGGGATCTCTTCAGAGAGTCGCACGGAGTTAGTGCTGAGAGAAAATGATACGCTAAATAGTGTAAGATATGTAGAAGAGATCCTTAATGAGCATGTTGGCCCATACTTAGGGTGAATATTCCATATTCATGCATGACAACGCTAGGCCACATACAGCTCAAATCGTAAATGAGTATTTTCAAGACGTTGGCATCAATTGCATGGACTGGCCCTCGAGAAGCCTTTACTTAAATCCGATTAGTACGCTTGGGACGAGCTTGGGAGGTGCATAAGAAAACAGAACCCCGCCCCAGCTAGACTTCGTGACCTGAAACATGCGTTAGTGGAAGAATGAACCAATATCCTGCAACATCGCATAAGAAACTTATTAAACAACATGCTAAATCATCTGACAGCTGTAAGAAGGGCCCGTGGAGGCAATACGAAGTATTAATTTGGCTTTAAAGTTTGTTTTTGTGCGGTATGTGAGATAACGTCTTTTAATTTTTCTAAGCAAAAATTGTTGACATTTTGTTTCTCATGTAATTTTAATAAACTAACGAATAATGTTTTCAACATTCAATGTTGTTTTATTAACTATCAAATTATCTACAACATACAGTTTAATTCATGCCGCTAGCTCTATTACTTTAGGAGATATTCTAGTTTTTCGTAGTGACCCGTATTATTTGACAGCGAGTGTAGCTTTGTGTGGTCGTATTTAAGTTCACGTGATTGCATACTTGCTTACATATTTGCTTGCTTGCTTGCATTCTTCAGGCCGATCATGATGAATTAACTGTACCCTTGCATGCATGATTGGTTGCATGACTGGTTGGATGCTTGCATGCTTGATTGCATGCTTGCTTGCATGCTTGCTTGCATGCTTGATTGCATGCTTGCTTGCATGCTTGCATGCTTGCTTGCATGCTTGCTTGCCTGCATGCTTGCTTGAATGCTTGCATGCTTGCTTGCATGCTTGCTTGCATGCTTGCTAACATGGTTGCATGCATGGTTGCTTGCATGCTTGCTTGGATGCTTGCTTGCATGCTTGCTTGCATATTTGCTTGCATACTTGCTTGCATACTTGCTTGCATACTTGCTTGCATACTTGCTTGCATACTTGCTTGCCTGCATGCTTGCTTGCATGCTGACTTGCATGCTTGCTTGCATGCTTGCTTGCATGCTTGCTTGCATCCTTGCTTGCTTGCTTGCATTCTTAAAGCCCACTTACATGATGGATTAATTGTATGCGTGCTTGCATGCTTGCTTACATGCTTGCTTTGCATGCTTACTTTCATGCTTTCTTGCATGCTTGCTTGATTGCTTGCTTGCATGCTTGCTTGAATACTTACTTGCATGTTAGCTTGCATGCTTGCTTACATGCTTGCTTGCTTACACGCTTCATTCCATGCATGTTTGCTTGCGTGCTTACTTGCTTGCGTGCCAGCTTGCATGCTTGTCTGCATGCTTGCTTGCAATATTGCTTGCTAGCTTGCAGGTTCGCTTGCACGCTTGCTTGCTTGCTTGAATCTTTGAAATGCTTATGGTTCACGCGAGCGTAGCCGCGGGTAAAAGCTAGTCTTTTATAAAAAATTAAACCAACATGTTAAAAACATAGAAAAACTAGACAAATATATTGTTAATACTAAACTGACGTCTTATTTCTTATTTTTAAATGTTGACTAGGCTGTATGTCATTATCTTTGCCATCCAGAATTTTTTTTTTTTCGAACTTTCGGTGCGATGATTGTAGTTTATTATCGAGCACTCATTGACTGAAACTGGAATGATTAGTTATCTGATAATTTATTCATGAGCTGTACATGTTTTTAAAGTATTGTGTTCGATTTCTTTGAAACCCGTATAATACAGAACAGACCAGAACCCACGAGCGCGCCCTAACCGAAGCAACTAAAACTACACTTAAATAGTGCAGTTTCGCGTATCATCTCCGTCCACGCAGCGTATCGTGACATGTTGTACGAATGACAATGTTAAATTAATCCCTTCTCGTGTGATTCTTACATACAGAAATACCGTTGGGTTTATAAAAAATAAAATAGGATTATATATCAAGTGTAAACTGGTAGCGAAATCAATAAAAAAATGACACAGTGCGCGGCGTGCTGATATGATTGAACGTGGCTTCTGGTATTCTGAGGGTCATTAATAGACTGATGATGAATATTAGGCATTCGTCCAGCTGCGATGAGGTCTTCCTTTGATATAGAATTATTCTTCTTCTGTTCTGAGTTATCCTTATATTTCAAATACCTATAATGTTAAATTTTACCTATCATACTTTGTTAAATCGTCTGATCTTCAGTCTGATCTAAATAAGTTTGATGTCAATATTAAGTAAATACAATGATTCAACAGCTTCCAAACTCTACAAAATCATTTAAATAGCCTTCCGTTTTATATAAATCTTACCAATAAAAAATTATGTTAATAATTGCCCATAACCTATAAAAATTAAAACGTATTCTGCGACTGCGCGAACTGTCACTTAGCGCTAGGGGGTTCGAGCCCCTGGACTTACGGGGCCCCCTAAGCAGTTAGGTGTTACTTAAGCATTGGTGAAACGGAAATTGGTCTTAGGTGTCACCTAAAAGAGCTAAGGGATCCCTTAAATTTTAGGAGTCGTTGGTGAAAACGGGCATTAGTTAGGTGACCCCTATTAAGGTGTTACCTAGGATGGTGAAAATGAAATTAGGTTAGGAAGAGATATAAGGGGCCCTCCGAGCATATATCCCTATAGAGACCCAATACATGCGAATTTGAAAGAAAACAATTCTGTCAACTAGCTGCGGTGCGGGGAGAGTTGTGATCCGAAGTATCCCTAAGTATTCCGAACTCGATCGCTAGGGGCGTTAATGACTTAATGCTTTCTATCGATATCGATAAAAGGTTTTGCATTTTTTTATGCTTGCTTTTATATCAGTAACTAGCTTTTGCCTGTGACTTTAATTTCGCTACTAAGAAATGCAATTTGAAATAACCTGGTAAAGGACCTAACATCTTCAAGACAGTAGTATAAGATAAGATAAGATATTATCACCAACTTGTTTTTGTGGTAATGGTAAACTAAACGAGTTAAAAAAACTTTCAGTCATTTGTTCCAATTTAGAGAATCTAGTGAAATAAAACGGACCACTCACGTATGTAAGTCGAGTTTAGCCGGACATGTTTCGGACTAATTCGTAGTCCTTTCTCCGGGAGCGCACGACCCAGCGGCAGCGAGACGGCGATTGGGAGTTATCCGAATTGGTCCGATACATGTCGGGCTAAACTCGACTTATATACGTGAGTGATCGGTTTTATTTCACTTGATCCTCTAAAGTTCAACGAATCACTAAAGGTTTTTTTTAACTCTCAGTTTACCATCGCTTGAAAACCTGATTTCAAATAAAAAAAACTGCATTCATATCGGTTCAACCGTTTATTAGCTATGGTGCCACAGATAGACACACAGACACACTAGCGGTCAAACTTATAACACCCCTCTTTTTGCGTCGGGGGTTAAAAAAATACAGTTTAAATAAAATAACACTGTTTTGTTATCATTACAACCTATCGAGTAATCATACACGAAAAGGAAATCATGAAGTATTTACGAGGGGCGGCTGAAAAGTAATCTACCTAACAATGAAACAAAAGACTGTCGTGGCTAATTTTTTTTTTTTCTATGTAGTCCCCTGCTGGTAAAGTGCACTTATAAAAATTTTCAAATATTAAATTTAAACCATTAAAAAAAAAACTTTCGGTTTGTCGTCAAAAAAAAGTCAGTAACCGCAGCCTTCATTTCGTCATCGGTCATAAACCTTCGTCCCCTGAGGTCTTTCTTGAGAAGTCTAAACAGAAAATAGCCACAAGGGGCTAAATTTGGACTATAATGAGGGGTGGTCAATGGTTTCGAAGCCATTGTCTTTAATTGCTAGCTTCGTTGTGCGGGCGGTATGCACTGGTGCGTTATCGTGCAAAATCAGAATTCCTTTGCTTAGTTTACCTCGCCGTTTTCCTTTTATTGTCTCTCTTAGTTGATATAGTAAGTTTGAGTAATAATCAGCATTCATTGTAGTTTTCTTCGGTAAATAATCTATGAGCAAAATCCCTTCTGTGTCCCAAAAGATTGTAGCCATAAGTTTACCTGCCGATGGACAGACCTTGAATTTCCGAGGCGGCTTCTCATCCTTAAATTTCCACTGTAACGACTCTTGCTTACTTTCCGGGTCCCATTGTCGAATCCAAGTCTCATCACATGTTACAATTCTAGAAATTATTTCTTCCTCTTTCCCTCGACTCATGTCCAAAAACTCTTCGCAACATTTGACACGCCTCTCCATGTCAAATGCAGTCAACATTCTGGGGACCCAACGTGCACTAACCTTGGACATGTTCAAATGCTCATGAATTATTTCATTGACTCGCTCTTTACTGACGCCCACATCTCTAGCTATCTCCCACTGCTTCACTCGTCGGTCCTCTAATATAATTTTTTTCACCCTGGCTACATTTTCATCGGTGACGGCCAAAACTGGTCTTCCGCTACGAGGATCATCTTCCAGGCTCTCACGACCTAACTTAAACTGCTTTGACCAAAACTTTATGACAAATTCGGAAGAACACGAACTGCCAAACACACGTAACATACGCTGTCTGACCTCCGAAGGCGTATTCCCTTCTTTAGTCAAAAACTTAATCACGGCACGATTTTGCTCGATTTTATCCATTTTCACTTTTTCTACCGACACCTTTGAAACAATTGTAGGAGACAAATAAACGTGATGCAATAAACAAATGAATGTAATACATTTTGAAAATAGAATAACAAACGAATATAAATCCATACCAGCCAGCATTATTTTTGTATACATTTCTGACCAAGGAGATTACTTATCAGCCGCCCCTCGTAGGTACTAATAGTAGTAAATAAAATCCACTTCATTGCTGGATATTAATCAATAATCATTTACTGGATAATTTTATTATCGACAATACAAAATAAATGCACTGCACGGCACTGGCCATTGGCGTCACAAGGGTAATTACGATAATAAGAGATAGACGTACATGTTTACAATAAGAGCAAAAAGGACGGGGAGTGGACACGTGACGGAACTGTCCAGTTTAACTTGACCCGCGTTGCATTAATGAAATTTTTGAAAATATTTTGGTAAAATAAAGAAATGGACATACCGAGGAAAAGTGATATTGTTTGTTGTTACACTACATGTTTTCCTGTTGTTTCCGCACCATTCAACGGCACAACAGGACATGATGATATAAATTGACAGTGATTTATATTTTAAATGTCAAACCGTCTTCGGTTCTAGTTTATGGTCGAAACTGACGGAAAGCAAATGTCTTGGGAAATATATCAGTGACAAATCACTGACAGGGTCGGGTCGCCTTATATTACGTCTCTATAGGGATAAGTGCTCGTAGAAGGGGCCACTTAGGATAGGGGTCCCCTGACTAGGTGATGACCTAGGTGTCGTTGGTGAAAACGGGCATTAGAATACCTACAAAGTACTAAACAAACGAAACTAAATATCAAGTTTATTCTGAGGTTCCATAGCCGGTGTGGCTGATTAGCCCGATTGCCTTGGTCTTATACGAAGATTTTACCTTATGCTCTACAGCATAAAATTAGATTTTATGCATTCTATACCCAGCATAAACACGCACTTTAAGAGCGTGAGAAGTGAAAAAACAATAAATCAACAGGTCATAAATAATATACAGAAAACATGCAACAAACTAAACATACGTAATCAAATAAGTTACAATGTAAATGTTTACCTATATAGGTACCTACATACGAATATTAAGTCATTCGAAATTGAAATAATAGTTATACATACTTTCAACGTCGAATACGGCCCTGGCGGCCATGAAATGCAGAATGCACCTAACGTCACTTTTCTATTACAGCAATTTAAACTTTTGGCAAAGGCCCTAGAGTTGAAAATCCGGTAAAATGTTAATGCATGCAGTTTTTATCTACGAATTACGAGGGTGAATTGAAAAGTTTTGAGCCTAACCTTTAAAATAAAGATTTGACGTTTGGTAACAATTTTATTTCTCTACATAGTCTCCAAAACGATCTATACACTTTTGACATCTTGCTTCCAACTTCATTATTCCTTGTAAAAAAAATGAATCTTCAAGGTGATCGAAATATTCAGTCACAGCTTCTTGTACCTCAATATCCGTCGAAAATTTCCGTCCTGCCAAGTATTTTTTTAGGTTCGGGAAAAGATGATAATCAGAGGGGGGCAAGTCCGGCGAATAGGGTGGATGCGGCAATAATTCAAACCCACAGTTATGTATTTGTGCGATAGATTTCGCTGCAGTATGGTCAGGAGCATTGTCTTGGTGGAACAACACGTTTTAGATGTCATACCAAGTCTTTTCTTTTTAATTTCTTCACGCAGACGTTGTAAGAGGGTGCAATTGTATTAGCATTTATGGTTTTACCCTTTTCGAGATAATCAACCATGATGACCCCTTTGCAATCCCAAAAAACTGAAGCCATTACCTTCTTCGCTGATAAAATGGCCTTAGCTTTTTTAGGAGGTGGAGACCCTAACCTTTTCCTTTGTTTGGATTGCACTTTTGACTCCGGTGTATTGTGGTGGACCCAAGTCTCGTCCATAGTTATGAATCGACCAAGAAAATCTTGTGGGTCGCATTGAAACAGATCCAAACAATCCTGCGACACTGTAAGGCGGGTGCGTTTATTTTCAGCTGAAGTCAGTCTAGTACCCACCTAGCAGAGACCTTAGAAAATCCAAGATCCTTGGTGATTATGTTTTGTACTCGCTCATAGGTAATGCCAATTGTCTCCGCTATCTCTGCAACTTTCAACCGCCTATCATTCATAATCATATCGGTATTTTATTGTCATTTTCGTCTGTAGAAGCCGTTATTGGTCTTCAACACCTAGGTTCATCTTCAACTGCATCTCTGCCCCGTTTAAAATCTGCTACCCATCGTTATACAGTGGCATATGATGGAGCGGATTCTCCTAAAGTCTGGCACATGTCTTCAAAAAGTTGCTTGGCCGTTAAGCATTTTTTCTGTAAGTATTTTATGACAGAACGGTGCTCAATTTTGTTCCTTGCAAAGAAAACCGCGAACTTCGCTTAGTAATTCGATTTAAAAATTTGAAATTGTGACAGAAGAAAAACAAAAGATAGTGCATTATGATAAAAAAATATGCAAGTTTTACGTGCCAGTATTATTTTTTCTTTTTAATTTCTTTTTCAACCTCAGGCTCAAAACTTTTCAATTCACCCTTGTATGCTTATCTTTTATGACGGGCGATAATGAGTTAATGAGGTAACAAAACCGCACAATACGACAATGAATTGGACACAACCAAAACCGAACGACTATACACGAATTAACACATGTCACACAGACACAGACCTAACTATCATCACCAAAACTACACTGAATATACGCTGACGCGTTTCAAGCCATATGTTACCAGTTACTCTACTAAATCCAATTTTATAAAAACATGTTCATGCACTGTTTAAGTGTTTAATGGCCTAAAAACAAGAACCCATTGCGAAGCAATAATGTATCAATCGAGTCAATATACTACATTATGATACAAGTGTGCTAAGTTGGTGTAAAGTAACGACCAATGCTCACGCGTTTCGTACGACGTTTTTCAACACACTTGCGAGTCAAAAAAATAGTAAAAAAAAAAAAAAAATGTCTGAATGTCTTTGGTGATGGCACCTTGGATTAGTTGCCGTTATAAACGTCCGAGTATTTCATTAAAATCACAGTTAAATGTGAATACGTTTTTATGTTGGTGCCAGTTTTCGTCCGTACAGTGCTTTGCAAAATCGAGTAGGTATATCTAAGTATTATTCACTACAATGTACGTGTTAGCCAGTTTAATTAATTATTTAGTAGCCTTACTCAAAGTATGCTCCGTGGAGCCCTGGGGCTCCGCAAAGACTTTGTGGGGGCTCCGCGGTGTTACTGGCCACAATATTTAGGAGGACAAGTTCAGAAAATAAATACATTTAAGTAACTAATTTTAAATATTTCGTGATTACGATAGTTAGTTCAATAAGCTGGCTATAAACACATTTTCAGAACACGTTTAATACTTACTTGATTGGTCACTTTTACTGTTCTTCCATTGTATGAAACTTTTAGTTTTGGTTCATCGGTTAACATGTATTTCTCTTTTGATTTAGATGGCACAATAATTCAACATACAATGACAATGCAAAGAAAAATTCGTTAAGCAGCTGGATAATTCAACATACAATGACAATGCAAAGAAAAATTCGTTAAGCAGCTGTCACTTTAAAAACATCAATGCATTTTGTGTTTCACTTAGTATTTCTAAATTCTACATTTAGTTCTATTGAAATAATTAAAACTCTACAGTTTTCAAAGTTATAGACTCAGATACGTACGAAATATTACCTACATTATTGTGATAAGGGTTTGCGGCTTGGCTCTAATTTTAATAATGTGTCATAGTAATACTGAGAACATAACGTCTCTTTTTACCGTACCCGGTTAATAATAACAAGGTACCTGGCGTAAATTAAAATTTAATAGGGTAGTTTGGAATTTATATAAAAAAGGGTAGTTAAGAATTTACATAAAAGGGTAGTTTGGGATTTATAAAATATTAGTAAAGTACCCTTTGGTTTTGTCATTAACTAAATTGAGTACATGGTTTACATATATCAGTAGTGGAAATGGTGGCATGTTGACCGGTTGTTGTAGTGCTTCGTTAATGGCCTCGTGGAGCGTTTAGTTTAGTAGTGGTGGTGATAGTTGGGTCTGTGTGGCATGTGTTGATTCGTGTAGCAGTGGAGGCGGAGGTGTTGCATGAAAACATACATTTGCCTCACAGATATAAACTATTTTTCACTTGTGGTCGCGGGTGAGCAAAGTAATTGTTTTTAGTTCATAAATATGGACCTCCGCAAAGTAACGCCTAATTCAATAAATTAAATTGTATTGACGTAAGCTACACCTACACTTTACTATTTATTAATCATCTGTTCCCACTAATTCCGTTGCTTCTATGAAAATAAATACTTATTTCTATTTCTTGAACCAGTACAGGGACTGGTGGGAATAAAATTGTCTCAAACATTGTCGGAAACTATGATGTTTTATAATTAGTACCAGAATCATAAGGGGATGTGAAGGACACATTTACTTTGTAACAGGGCTTTTCCGAGCATAATTAGTTTATATTTTTAAGTGACAGAAACTATGGGAAGGAAGAGACAGGGACAGGCTAATATAACCAAGAAGACTCCTGTGTAATCTATGAATTATGAACTAGCGATTTTTAATTATCCCAAATAACCTTGAAAGATTTCTGTTTAATGATCAAGCTTTGGCAAGGCTTGATGTCATCCAACATTGATCGATTTTTATATCAATTTTCAGGAATTATCTGATGGAGGCATTAGCTGGAATTCCGCCGTTGGAAACCGAGGAAGATAAAAAGTGAGTAACATTTGCTTATATTGCTAGTATTGACTAATTGATTTTTAGGAATTAAATGTGCCTGGAGCTGGCTTCAAACCTTGGCGCAAATAGGATCTGCATGCTTATTGCCTAACTCACTCGCAATCACGACCGTGTTCATTTTTTACATAGGCTGACAATTGGCATCGGAAACAGCTAGCTGTCACAGTCGTACAAAAACTGTAATTTTAATCCTATGCCGAGTGTCAGAATAGTTAGGCAATTACTCTGCTGATGTTTTTTTGTAGAACTAGTCGATCTGATAAGCACAAACTTAATGAGGCTGCTCTGTGTAAATCTACTACCTACGTGTTGGTAACGAGAAGCCATCGTTGCAGACTGTTGGACCGCCTGGTTGCAGACTTTAACCGGCGGATGGAGCTGCAGCTCAGCAGCCTCAGCTGCGACGTCGAGACCGTCTAGCGCGACCGGCACTCCTGGAACTGCCCTATCACACTAGCACTACCACATCAAGCTTTAAATGCTTATAATTATAATAATTAAGCATAATCACATACAAGTATTTAATGTTTTAGTTCCAAACAAATCTATTTAACATATAATTGTTTATTATTAATTGTAATACTATTGTATAGGATTATAAATAAACACAAGTCAATTATAAAATTTATAATTAATCCGTTTATCATTCGGCCTCTTGCGTTTTGAAGTAACTCTGGAAATAAAAGACGATTAATCACTACTATAATGGTTAATAAAGCCAAATGTACATAGAGGGTGTCAAATAATGCTTTAACGATATTTTACCCACATATCAGGTTAGTTGGTCTGAACATCCCTGCAAAGTTTCGACCTGCAGTTACAACTTTAAAAAAAATTAATAAAATATCAAGGTAATAGAGTTCCTCAGTGTGCCACAGCCTACGCCATATCACTGCTACACACATACACACGCAATGCTACGTCGTATTTATTCGTTTCGGCAAAATTCTTTCATACTTCGGCAAAGATTCGCAAACAGTTCGGTAACTAATTTTATACCGGGAAAAAATAAATTATTGCCGTGAAAACCTAAAAGTACTAGCATAGAGGCCAAATTGCTTACTCACATGATTGCGAATTTCGTCGTTGATTCGTAGTTTTGAATGTCGGTCCATAGGATAATTTGTTCGTTTTAATCACTTTCCCCAATCGCACATTGTGCTACATTATTGTATCACTCGTCGAGAAGCAAACACGTATTCACAGTATCTAGCAGGTTCTCTGACCAACAACAATCAAACATGAATGGCTTTACTATTTTAGGTACTTTTAATGGGAAAAATAGAAACAAACATAATAAAATAACCGCGCCGCGCTATCATTATTTGAAGATTGGAAGTCACTTTGAAGTCTTTTAAAATTTGTTTATAATCAACACTAATGGTTTGTATTTTTCCGCCACTCGTAAAGACTAAGGAAATTAAGTTCATACTGCCAAAGTCTTTCGCGTTTTTATCCACATTTTTTGTCAAATTAGACTATCAACGCCATCTATGGGCGCTTGAGTGCCTAGCTGACCGTGAAGAACCACCTTAAGGTTAGATAGGTTTATATTGAATTTTAATCAGGCCACTTATAAACTTCACGGCTTGCAGCGCTTCAAAAATACAATAGAGTTTGGTAACATGAAATATGTAGAGAATTGCTATGTGACTTTTTTCGCTAAACCTTTTTTGGAAAGCGCGGGTGGTCACGTGGTTACCACTCTAATATTAGTATGTCAAGACTGTCAAAACATTCGTAATCATAATTTTCATTGTAAATATGAATTTTATTAGAAACGACCGTTTATTCCATGTGAAAAAGAATTAACTATTGTAAAAATCTCTGATTTCGGTGGTGAAGTTTTTACGTGTGTTATGTGGTTAGGTACTTGTTGTGTTATTTAACAAACTTCAAATGTTTCGTGATAAGATATTGAAGCTATAACGATTGTAAGTAAGTAATTAAAATCTTTAGCAGGAGTTAGATATTATTTTAATTCTATCTCCTACAATACCTATCTCATAAATGATCTTTACTAATTGCTTAAGGCACAAAGAGGAGCCTCTTTCTTTGGCCTTCTGCGTATTGAGTGAAATACACCGATTACGTTCACCTCACTATACGCTGTTAACGCGCTGTTATTGTCGTAAAACGGTAGATATACGTAAATCCTAAATCCATCTTAAATAAATAGGTACACAGAAAACGTACAAAGGTGTTTAACGTTTTTAAATAAAATAACGTACGTAACGAACTCTCGCTCGAGTGACTTTGTAACTAATGAATGAGAGAGAGAGATAGGAAATGAGTACACTGGGAGCATGGACCGTAATTAATTTAAACATTCGTTAACTAAATGGTCATTAATTAACATAACAATAAAAAAAAATTGCAGGGGTGTTCAGAATAATTAGCCCGACGAGCTAGTGAAATATCGTTAAAGCATTATTTGACACCTTGTATACCTACTATAGAAAATACCGTTTCTCTTTGGAGTTGTTGACACTGAATTATGTCAAAGAGTAAAAAATAAATGAAATTCCGACCGTGTACCTCTTCGGCCATTTTGTGCAACAACGGAGCCATGGCCGCACCCGTCTCCGCGACCATCTTGCGGAAGTATCCCTTCGTGTTCTGCAGCAACACGTGCGGGTGGTCAAACTCCACGAGCCGTCCGGCGTCTAGGACTAATATCTATCGAAACAATCAAAACATCAGTATTTGTGGTTATTACATAACAAACAGGTCGAAAGGTCAATCAATGCCCAGTACTGTACGATAAGCTCAAGTCATGTGAACCTAAGATGAGACTGATCTGTTTGGCCCTTATAAAGTACAAAATTTATTAAGTGTTTAAGAGCGTACAAACATTTTGTGACAACTCGTTAATGCCGCGATCGCTGAGCGATCGTCTGTTTAACAACTCACACTACCATGTTTACGGGTGTTGATCATTGTTATCATTATACTTTTTACTGAGCTTAGGAAAAAATATTCTCATGAGCTTTAACAATTTTTATTTCGTAATAATTAATAACTTAGTGTAATAAAACATAAATTTTAAATGATTCGCGGTTAATTGCATTAGACGTAATGAAAACGGGATATTACCCGCGATTACCTTATAGGTTTCATGAGCTCCCGATATTTCGACGCAGTTACATGCATCATGATCCCGGGCAAACTGACGAAACGAGGGTAGGTAGATACTAATGTTGCGCAGACCGGTATCCGTCTACCCGCATTTTTGCGCGGATATATCGAGACTTCATGAAACCTATAAGGTAATCGCCGTCAATATCCCGTTTTCATTATGTCTAAATAAAACATAATTTATAAGTTACATATTTTTACATATACGCGCTTAGTAACTAGTAACTTTTAGCAAAAGACATTTTTGATAAAAAAATAACAATTTTGTCTCCATTTTCACTTTCTAAAACAGATGATTTGTAGTATTATTTGCGTGCTTGAGCTGAAACTCTTCTCCTGTCCACACTGCACACAAACATTCTGGCTGAAAAAAAAAAGCCCATTACAACTACAGCCCAAGCCCTCTTATTCAGGTACGAGGCCTGTGCCGAGCAGCTGTGGGACGTCAACTAATAGACTAGGTTACTACTATTTATTTTACAATGCACTTGCTCGGAAAGTGCACTATGATGTGGGTCAACATGTTCATAGAAAGTTAGTGTTTTTAGCACGAATTCGCAAGTGTGCGGAAAAATCATATGAATATCTTTTTCCACACGCGTGTGGAAAAGTAGCTTTTTAATTTGTTAAATGTCAAAAAGTTGTGTCCAAACTACTGGTTAACAGAATGATACCAAAGAGGTGTGACTTTATAATTCAGCTTTGCGCTAATGATAAAACATTTGACGAAACTAAGTTAATACGAAGCATATGAAACATTTTTTTTTATTATAAGGTCTTAGAATAAAAATACAATCATGCTTAACATAATGAAGCAAGTCCAATTCGGACCTCGCAATGCGCACGCCACAGATAAGTATAGATCTCCACTCTTCGCTCATCATAGAGTTCCCGCCAATTAATGGTTCAAACTTTTTAAACTTTAATTTTGTCAAACAATTGGTAACGGTCGACCGCGGTCTATAGAATAAAAATTAGGAGTCAGGAACATAATTATTTTTAATATTATAGATTTAAAATTTAAAAATGCAAATAATGTCGAAAATTTCAAAATAATTTAAGGCCTACAAAATTTGTTTGAGATTATTTCGCCATATTGCTCATTTAATTTAAGTCTTGTGGTAGGTAGTTGTTTTGAGTTTTATTGGGGACTTAGTATAAGGTATTTTGTTTTTCCTCGCTTAATGCATTGTAAAACGTTGTATGACATACGTGCGGAAGGCAATTTCCAACTCTTGTCGGTTTAAAACACTCGCTTGCGCTCGTGTTTAATATCACCGACACTCGTTGGAAATTGCCTGCTTTCCGCAATAGTATCATAAATAACTATTATCTACACACATATCATAAGTCCTCTATAATGGGTTCGAAAACCGTAGAAAATGGCCAGCATTGCAGCACGACGACGCCTTCGCCGCCAGCCCCAGCACCACCACCACCACCAGCAGTGAAGTAATAGTCATTACGACATCCAATTCGAAAACCAAAGTAATTTACAATCATAGTGAAATGAAACGGATCACTCACGTACATAAGTCGAGTTCAGTCATCAGTCCGACATGTATAAATAATAATGTGATAATTTACAATAAAAAAAACCGTTTACGAAACGTCAGCTCGGTATGTTTGTCTATGATAAAAAAAAACAGTCAAAGTCGTGACAGGTATGGGTATGATAATCCCTTCGGCTTCTGAACCCATCTTAGAGTACCTATAATATGTGTGTAGTTATAGTAATGTATGCAACTCCACATAATTAGGCCTTAAAACACTCGTGTTTTGGGCAGTTGCATAAACTACTAATTTTACATGGATTTGATACACATAACCGGAGTCCGGAATTTTGGTCGCACTTTCGAATTATTATAGGCTGTTCTCATTTTTATCGACTTCCAATATAAATATGTTTATCGATAGAATAGAATATGGAACGCACAATTAATGTGAATTAAACAATTTTCGTTGAAAGTATTTGTTAAGCGTTACCCTTGTAATACCAAGGAGGATAGTATACGGAGTGTCAAAGCCCATACTTCGAATCGTTCCCCGCAGTCATGTTAAAATTCATTCAATTTCTAGATGGCGCCAAGGTCGTAGCCAGCGGGTCAAATAATAACAAAACAGCGGTACGAATGTGTCGCTCAAGCAAGGTAGATGGCGCTGAATGTAAATAAGAACGATTCAAAGTATGGGCTTTGTCAATCCGTTCACTTTCCCTGATCCTTGGTAGTACCTAGAACATAACACCCATGTCGATTTTAAGAAAAAAATATGTCCGCCAAATAGGATTTGAAAATGGGTGTCATTTTCGTAATCAGCACCCCCAGAAACCTAGAAAATGATACCCATGTTGATTCGAAAAAAATTGCCCGCTATTTTGGATTTGAAAATGGAAATATTTTGTTTACACAGAAACAAAACAATTATCGTAAGTTTAAATGGCCAATGCGGGTACGCTGTCGGCATTTACGCAAACATCAAAGGCGTCGGACCACTGTTAGATTATAATCTCTTTACACTGTCACAGGCGCGACAGCGGCCTATCGATGTAAGCTTGCGCGCCGGCGACCTTACGATGGCACGTGTACGCATAGGGTAGACAGTTTAGCTACCGCGGAACAAGGAAATGATAACTAAATACTTAGTGAAAGAAGTTTAATTATGTGATGAAATATTATGTGAAATTTAATATTGTGCATACTTTGACATTTTATTTTACTATATCTTGCATTATTTTTTGTTGTATTTTTGTTTTTTTTGAAGATCTCTTTCTGAATTTCTCATATTTTTGATATTCAAAATGTTTATTTTCAATAAGAAATGAAGGAATCTATGTAATCTAATAATAAATTAAAATATTATTGTTCAACGTGTTCACACATTTTATAAATTGCTTGATTAACTAAGCTTTCTATTTTTACGATATATTTTAAACATTTTATTATTTTCTTTAACTATCGCGAATATTCGAAATCGTACGAACAGTTCTCTCATAAAATCCAAAGGGAAGCGACCGTTACGACGTTACGACGCGACTAGGCGGCTCTCCGTTTTGGCGTTCGCGTTTCGCCTTTCACACCCCGCGCGACCCGCGCTCGCCCCCGATCGCGTCTTGACACGCACACAACAACAACGCAGTAGTTTACTGCACACATGCGTCCGTGTTGTTTCTTTTTACGTTAGTATATAATATATTCTTTGACACTGTGGTATAGGCTTCATTTTAAATCTATGTAGGCAGTTTTTCTTGTCACTAAAATCGATGACATGTGACCAGGGGGAGGAAAGTTACCTGTATTTGACAGTTGAAGTTTTTAGCTGCGCCATCTCTTACCTGTGTAAGGCTACTTTTTAGTAGTTAGTGGGTTAATCATTGCTGTGGGTTTAAAAAAATACGTTTTTTTTTTCATCATATATTGCAAAATTTTATGAAAAAATATCGAACCGAAGGTTTGTAATTTTCAATCAAAAATTATTACTTGTACTTCTGTTAAAAAATTTGCAAAATTTATCTTCATGCAAAGAAGAAGAAAAAACGATTTTTGGTACACCTACTACATCCCTTCAAAATTTTCGGATTCAAGTAAACGTCATACAGCGGTGTTCTGTTTTTTAGAAAATGCGCAGTGTTTAACTGTTATTTCGTTAATTGTCCACTAGTAAATATGTAGAGTCGATTACAGCTCCTCCGTTTTATTAGTGCCAGTTCGTGTGTATTGGACTTTGCGGCGTAAATTTGGACGCTTTAGCTACAATCTTTGTGTGTTGTTTCAGTTATTTATCGCGATAGAAGTCTTGTTGTTTTGTGATATTGTTAGTTGTTGCGATTTTGGACGCTTTGAATGTATAATTTACGAAATAAACGATTTTGAATTCTGAGTTTGAATTTTTCATAATGTCTAATCTAATAAGAGTGTGTACACATAATTCGTGTGTGCGCCCGCGCGCGTGTGTCCGAGCTTGCGAGTGTGTGTGTGTTATGAAATCTGTTCTGTCGACTATCACAGATAAAAGATGGCGCTGCTGTAGAGTCTGGTTGAGGGTGAAATTTTTTCCGCTGAGAGGGCGCTCTATTCCCCGTATATTATATTACTCTATGCATGTGGCCTATATAAATGTGTCATCCTGTATATACAGGTTTCGTTTTAATGAAGCCTGTATAATATTAGGAATATGGTAACTAACCTATTAACTTGTGTGGTCGTAGTAACATTGGATTTTTACGTTCCAATTAATTTGCGTTTATTGCTCATTTTTGAAAAAGTCATATCAGACAAAGTGAGGTTTCAGAAAAATCCAACAGATAAAACTTCAATCTACCATGTAAAGTTACTTAGGTACCAAGTAACAATTTTTAGCGGACACGCTATAGTTGATCAGGTAACACGCGATGTGTAGGCTGGGTCACCAACCTTTAGCTGGCGTCGAGAGCGATACATCCGTTCCTTGGGAGCGCTCGGCGCGGTAATATAGCGGTTTTTAAAAATTTGATTAAATTAATTGAGTCATCCATACGCGTTTAAAAAAAACACGCATACTGAAAAATTCCAGTAGTTTCATAATAAAAATATTTTATTCGCAAAACGTTTTTAAATATGTGAGAAAAAAAATGTTTTAACTAACCGAATTACACATTCCGTCGTATCGTTTTTAGATGATAAAAAACTATATTTCGGTAATTGTTCGATCGCTATGTACTAAAAGACTATATACCCTATAGCAAAATGCAACAATTACAACATTTTTGGGAGTTTAGAATGGAAGCATTCCACCTGAAAAATTGCTCTGACGCGTATTTTTCGCAAACTATACGAAGAAAACCGTCTTGTTTGAAAGAACCTCTAGTAATAATTTATTATAGCAACGCTATGGTCTAGAATAAGAGTTTATCTGTTTAAAGCATTCAAACACAAATATAGCCTTTGAAAAAGTCTAAAATCTTCTAAAACAGTAACTTTTTGTTCGTACGCTCTTAATACATTCCGATGCGTTGGACCGACGACCTGGTTGGGTGGCCGCGAGGAACTGGATGCGGGGGGCGCAAGACTGGACGGAATGGCGTGCATTAGAAGAGACCTGCACTCAGCATTGGGTGAAAAAGGGTTGAAAAAGAAGAGGAGAGAGAGAGACCTTTTATCTGGACACATATAATAAGTCTTCTATAATGCTTTCAGAAACCATAGCAGAAATCAAACTTCACGAGGGATTGAACATACGTTTTATCGACTATTCGTTATCGAATCGACTCTTCGCTTGTTATCGACTTTTAACATTATTCTGTAACATCTATATTTTGTGCAATAAAGATTAAATCAATAATGTTTGCCAAAAATTTACAAAAGCTTCCAAGTAGTTTTTTCCTTTTTGTTCTGATAAGTTACATTCATTTTGTTTTATCGCCACTCATATCCATATTAATCTAGTTAGCTACTTCAAATCCGCTCTTGGTCATTTGCATGTCATGTCATTTGTGTTAAATTTGAACCAAATAAAAAATTAACTGGAAAAGTCGATGAATTACAATCTTCTCTCCCTATTGACTTTAGATTTTTAGTATGAGAATTCCGCTCCTGTCTATCACGGGAATCCAGTCTCGAAGATTTTTCCTACTTTTCCCCAAATGTTTTAAGTTTACCAGTGTTAGCAGAGCCCTGTTCCTGTCACAGTATGATATATATACAACTTGGGGGCAACAAGCATTTTTCATTTGCTGGGCACTATCACGTTAATTTGATGTATAACTATCTTTACTATCCATCATATAAACTAAAATTCAATTGACTGATACGAGCCAATCTCATCGGTTTCCCGCCAAGCACGGACCTACAGATTATATTAGGTATAGGAGCAGAAAAAATACTATTAGTAAAAAATGGAATCGCAGAATTATAGTGAAATAAACGGATCACTCCAGAAAACCGCAGAATTGAAAAAAATACTTACTTACTCAATTCAAACCATTATTGATTTCAAATACTTCGTATATTTTATGAAATTAAGGGGAGAGTAAGGCTGGCTAAGGCCATTGTTCTATTAAAAGCGGCATAACCAATCGCGTACTAAAACAAACGGTGGGTTTCGTGTCAGCTGCTAATCGACTGCTCGATAAGGATAAATGAACCTTGTCGGAGTCGATGACGGTGTTGAGTCTGTGCGCGATGGTGAGCACGGTGCAGGCGGCGAAGTGGTCGCGGATGGCGGTCTGGATGAGCGCGTCGGTCTGCGCGTCCACGTTGGCCGTGGCCTCGTCCAGCAGCAGCACGCGGTCGCGGCGCGCGATGGCGCGCGCCAGGCACACCAGCTGCCGCTCGCCTACGCTGAAGTTGCAGCCGCCCTCCGCCACCTCCTTGTACAGCTCAGCTGCGGCAGAAACCAATATTCAATATTTCACCAAGTGATTGTACAAGTCTAGCTGTGGAATTTAATAAAAACAAACATTGTCCCAGACACATACCATACACTAATTTTCCCTCCTGCTGGCATGACAACAAGATGATTTATTTTGCTCAAATATTGACGGCTCCTTATCTGCAGCCCTGTACTAAACTTCGGTCGTTTTCGAAACTGGAGTTTCATAACCAGTAGCAATCGAAAACTTTTTCGTTCTAAGACAATGAAAAACGGGATATTGACCGCGATTACCGTAAAGGTTTGACCTATAAGGTAATCGCGGTCAATATCCCGTTTTTCATTATGTCTAATGCAATTAACCACGAATCATTTAAAACGGTTATTTTTCGTTCTAGTGCGGAACTAGGCAGATGCGAGCGAACTCCAACTGGAGCAGTGCTCCAACCGACGCTTAATCGACTTGAAAGGCAATGAGAGCAGTGTAATGTTGCAGTATTTAGTTTATTTAATTGTACAATAAAATCTAGCTTACAGCATGACAGACACTTTAAGACATCTATTCTTGAAGTAATAAAAAGAATAAAACGAACCAAAGATAACAAATCGTACCTATTTAACATGAATTTGTAACCAACTTCAGAAACTTCGTTAACGCGATGTACAGCAGCGATGGCGTCATCCGCGTGTAGCGCTAGGTTCGCTACAGAGTTAATAATATTGGTAGTAGGTCACACCATGTTTTTCTTATGCCGTGAGGGTATCATTTGATCCCTTTTTCAAGCACACTTTGACATTGCGGCTCACGGTCAACACGTGTGACTGTCATGTCAAGTAAGTGTGCTTAAGTAAATTGCTTCTCAGCATACCTGTGTTGGCCCACTGACACCAGTGCGATACGGTTGGACCGTGTACCTACCTCACCCTAGCCCTAAAACCTGACTTTTATCAAATGTGTAAGTACCATGTACATACCATTACTCCCGCCGTCAGATATTAGCTCGACGTTGTCTAAAGCGGTTAGCAACACCTCGTCAGCGTATTCATCAAATGGGTCCAAGTTTTTCCGCATTGTGCCACTAAATAAAACTGGTTCCTAAATTTTAAATAGAGAACTTTAGTGAGATTTAGACAATTCAATGTAACTGTATGTGAGTCGCATGTGAATAGATCGGATAATATTCCTCGCCCGTCGCAAATGAACCCGTAGCGCACCGTGATGAATGATTTCTGTTAGATACGAATAGACAATATGCGATATACGAGGGCTGTTTGATAAGTACCCGTTTATGAAAAAAAAAACATTTTTTTTTGTATATATGCATTTATTTTTCTACGTAGTCACCTTTTAACTCTATACATTTGTTCCACCTATACTCAAGCTTCAATAAACCATCCAAAAAGTATGATTTTGGATAGTCATTAAAATAGGCCTCTGTGGCGGCAATGACTTCGTCATTTGATCCAAATCGTTTGCCACCGAGCCATTTTTTTAGGTTGGGAAACAAAAAGAAATCACATGGGGCCAAATGGGGTAAGACAATAGTTCGTAGCATAACTGTGCTAATTTAGCCGTCACAACTCTGGACGAATGAGCCGGGGCGTTGTCGTGATGAAACAGTACTTTTTTCTTTTTTAAATGGGGTCGTTTGTCCTTCAACACGGCGTCAAATTCATCCAATAAATTGGCATAGTACTGCCCTGTTACTGTTTTTCCCTTTTCTAAATAGTCAATATGTATAATACCCTGCGAATCCCAAAAAACGGTCGCCATGACCTTTCCAGCCGATGGGACGGTTTTTGCTTTCTTTGGAGCAGGTTCACCCGGTAAAATCCACTGCTTCGACTGCTCTTTCATTTCCGGGGTGTAGTGGTGGACCCACGTTTCGTCCACGGTCACGAAACGACGCAGACACTCCTTCGGGTTACGTTTGAACACGGCCAAACACTGCTCCGAAGTAGTCAGTCGGTTCCGTTTTTGCTCCTCCGTGAGTAAACGCGGCACCCACCTCGCCGATACTTTCTTCATACCCAATTTTTCTTCTAATATGTGTTGTACCCTCTCGATTGAAACGTTTACAGCATCAACGATTTCTCGAAGTTTAATTCGGCGGTCGGCTAAAACGATATTTTCAATTTTCTTAACCATATCGTCTGTAGTCACCTCAACTGGCCGGCCTGGGCGATCCTCATCAAAGACGGTTGTTCTCCCCCGCTTAAACACGTTATACCAATATCTGACGGTTGTCATAGAAGGAGCACATTCATGGTAAACCGCTTGCATTCTTACTTTTATTTCATCACATGTTTTTCCTTCCAAAAATAAGAATCTAATTACAGACCGATACTGTTCTTTCTCCATTTTAACAATTTTAAGTTCACGCCTTCACTGAATCGTTGTCAAATGAGAAAAAAAAACAAAAGAATGCCATTTTTTTTTAATTTTACCTCCTCCGAAAAATGGCTTAAATAGGTGGTATACTTATATATAATTAGAAAACGGGTACTTATCAAACAGCCCTCGTATGAGGTTAACACGTCATAATCCGATGTCTTGCAATAATCATTGTATTGGCGCTTAAAAAATAAGTTTGTTAACATTTTGTCGAGTAGTTTAAGTAATTAAGAATTCATTAACTGGCCTGTTTCGCTATTTCCCGGGTGCCGAAAATTTTATGTCGAGTAGTGTAACAAAACAGACTGACTAATCTGGTTATAAGTTAATAACGATTAATGACAAATCAGGTTATTCCAGCAATGATAGTATTGACAGTTATAACTAAAACATTATTTTAAAAATTAATTAACAGTACTTGTGGAATTATTGATATTTTCTCTCTTAAGTCATGCAAGCCAAGAGTAGAAATATCCAATCCGTCGATCAAAATCGTGCCTTCCAAGTATGCTAGCCTGAATAACGCCTGTATTATGGACGATTTGCCAGCTCCGGTCCTGCCGACGATGCCAATCTGAAGGAACGATACAGTAATGGTTGTAAAAATGACGAAGATACTAAAACAACTGCAAACAACGAGTAAATCGTACTTTTTCTCGAGGTTGTACGTTGAACAGAAGTCTATGCAGCACGTAGTGTCCGTCTGGGGAGTACCTCAAACTGAGATTGTCGAAGTCGATCCTGCCCTCTGAGGGCCAATCTGATGGCGGCGTCTCTTCAGGCGTCTGAAAATGGGATTAGCTTCAAGTAATTGAAAAATCGTCAGTGACATGGAACGACAAGCAGAAAGCTATTTTCATGTACTGTGTTTGACTGTAAACATTATGGTTATTACGGATCTCAAAGCAGGTTCCTGTGGAAGCTTGGTGTATTCCAGAACCCTCTCGACGCTCGTCATCTGGTTCTCCATTTCCGCTGACTGACGCATACCCCATTGGAATACTCCGGTTAAAGATATTGACTGGGTGATGGCCAATCCAACGCTGCTTGCGTCCATATCTGAGTATAATTAAATAATATAACATTCTATTCAAAAATAAGCTGGTATTGGTAGGACACTCAGCTAAACCAACTTCGCACAAGCTGACTTAACTGTACTTTAAGTATTAGGTACAACATGACATTATTATCAAGTGAATGTATTTTTAAAATAGAATATAATAGAAAATGTCCAAATTATTTCTTGGTAAACGACACATCGGTGGCGTTCGCGGCGCATCTAGATGCAAAATAGTATATACATTATGATACGAGTGTGCTAAGTTGGCCATTACACTGGAGGCGGGTTTTAAGCCTGAGGAGTGCAATGACCAATGCTCACGCGTTTCATACGACGTTTTTCAACACACTTGCGAGAAAAAAATATTAACTAGCTAAGTATTCAACTGACCTATGATGTCGCCAGATGTTCTTTTAAGAACTTTCCAATGTCTGAATGTCTTTGGTGATGGCACCTTGGATTTGTTGCTGGGATAAACGTCCGAGGATTTCTTTAAGATCACAGTTAAACGTGAATACGTTTTGATGTCGGTGCCAGTTTTCGTCCGTACAGTGCTTTGCAAAATATAGTAAGTATTATTCACCACAATGAACTTTAACATAATATCTGGCAATTGTATTTTAAATTTCGAACGTTACGTATAAGTACTATGGTTTCTTCGCATTGCAGTAGCAACTTTTTTCTTAATTTGGCTGTATAATGTCTTTAGCTTGAGCCTTGCCTTCATTTTAGGTATTGTAGTGTTAATACATTCATAATAAACTAGCTTATGCCTCACGGCTTTGCCCCCCGCGAAATATAATAAAATGGGCTGTGCGTTGTCTGTCAGTCAGTCAGTCAGTGAGTCACGGTACTGTTTTATAGGTATAGATTAAACTAGACAGTAATTAAATTTGTATGTAAAATTCCTGTCGAGTTTAACGCTCCAGCAATGTTTTTTTTTTTTTTTTTGCTGACCATAAACAACGCACTTCACCGTCTGATATGTACCTAGTTAACATTGAAAACTTTTACGGACATTTTTGAGGAAAAATATGTAATGTAATAAACAATATGTAACGTATGTAATGTAATAATTTATAGTCGACCGGATGGCCTAGTGGTTAGCGACCCTGACTATGAAGCTTGAGGTCCCGGGTTTGAATCCCGGTCGGGGCACCGTTTGTATGATGAATACGAATGTTTGTTCTCGGGTCTTGGATGTTCAATATGTATATAAGTATGTATTCAACTATACAAGTATGTTTATCCGTTGTCTAGTACCCATAGTACAGGCTTTGCCTAGTTTGGGGCTAGGTCAATTGGTGTCAATGTGTCCCATGATATTATTATTTATGATATATATTATTATTATTATTTATTATTAATACACTCTTTTTCTTTGGGCAGTCGTGTAAAAAGAGTAAAAACACGAGTGCGGTAATTATAATGTAAGTATTATAAGTTGTATGCAATAGTATGTATGCAATAGTATGCAATAAGATTAAATTTACGAGCAAGTGTGTTGAAAAATACCTTTGCACTGGTTTTCAATATAATATTATGTTGTACTTGTTCAACATAGTGTAGGCACATCCGGATTAATGCGATACTAACCGGTCTTCATTAAGCAGCCGAAGGTGACACAAACGATGAAGAGCAAGCATATGATGTCGAGAAAGAAGCCGAAAGCGCGGCTGCAGGAGATGAAGAGGTACCAGGCGGCGCTGTGCAGGTCCTGGTGGCGGTCGAACTCGGCCGCGAGCAGCGCCTCCGCGCCGAACGCGCGCACCGTGGCTGCGCCCTGCGCCGTCGCCGTCAAGTGCGCGAACACGGGGCTGCGGGCTGCGAAGCGCGTGTGTGGACACAGATCGACAATAACCATCATATTGTTATGTCATTCACAAAAACTTCTAAATACTTTATGGGAAATATAAAACCATTTTCATTTTGCACTAATACGAGTAATTTGTTCAAGCTGAACTTCAAAGTTCTTGCTACGCTAAATGTAAGTACGCGTATTGAACACTATTGGCTGTCCAGAATGCTGAGATTCAGGGGGCCAGTTGGTTGCGGAATATTTAAGCGCAACATTATCAAAAAGTCTTCTTATTCGAGATTTTATAATTCTTACTGATTCCTTCTAGGCGTTTCACGGCTCCGGTGGTCCTGATGTAAATATTTCTCAAAATATAGAAAATTATCATCGCAGCTACTATTGGTATTAGAAGCGTAATGTCAGTTACTAGTATGATAACAACAACACCGACTAAATTTAACAAGATCTGAAAACAGTCAACATATTTTAAAATTGATTTTTTTTTGCTTTCTCGTTGTCGGTTTCTTGGACTTACGACACACAACAATATGATGACTATGTTATTTGCGGCTGGTCTTTTTATTACCTGGCAGCAATCAATCATAGCCTGAGGAAGCAATTCATCTACAGCGCCCATATCTTTACTGAACCTGTTGAGAATCCTTCCTGATGGATTCTTATGAAAAAACGACATCGGCGACCGTGCAATGCACTCAAACATTTCATCGTGCAACCTGGAATGGGAAAATGTTAAGGTTGCGGAAGACACTTGCCTAGTGGCATCCAGTGATGATAATGATAACATCGAAATAAAGCTGATACCTGATCGACGATCTCATGCACAGCGTGAAGAACATAAATGCTCTTAGAATCGCAACAGTCACCGTGGCTATCGTTATTATTCCAAAAATGACTACGAATTGTCTTCGACTTAGACCACTATCTGTCCATAGAAGGTTGTCAACAGTAGCATCGCCTGTCATATGGTCTTCAGCATTACTCCTACAATTATTTATACTTAGTTCATGTTTTCCACTAAGCGTATTTCATGAATAATTTTGGCATTGTTAAATGGATTTTGGAGTTGGCTACGTTAGGTACAAACTTAGGATTCGTATTAGATTGGACAGTGAACGTCTTTCGGGTGAAATGATGATGATGATTAGATTGAAATTTTTGCAACTCTAGCTAAGTACAAAAAAAGTAAGTAAGTAAACGCTTTATTGTACAGAAAATACAGAAATATATACAGGTTACCAACAGTGAGATACAGTACAAAGGCGGACTTATCCCTATAAGGGATCAACAAACAAACTGTAGAATCCAATATTTATTTACCATCGACTTATCCAATAATCGCTAGCGCTCGCGCACACCTGGGCTAGCAGAAACATCAGCAAGACTACCACAACAAACGGACAGGCCGCCCCAGCCAAGAAGTATTCACGATACACTGAACCTTTCACACGCCCTTTCGTTTGAACTTCCGATTCCGGCTTCTGATCCTTTAATGTTTTAAAATTATTTTAAATAGTAGCTTATGCCCCGCGGCTTTGCCCCCGTGAAATATTTCAAAATGAGCTAGTTCCCTATCCCGTGGGAATTTCTAAAAATCCCTTCTTGGTGCACCTCTAGCATACTCAAGTTATATGTTTGCCAAATTTCAAGTCTTTAGATCCAGTGGCTTAGGCTGTGCGTTGTTTGTCAGTCACTCAGTCAGTCACGGTACTGTTCTATAGAACATAGATTACATGGTACGTTTTAATGAAATGTCAAGAATTCAGCCAGGGGTTTTGAATAAATCTGAGTGAGAACCCCTGTGAACTTCGTTTTTAGGGTTCCGTACCTCAAAAGGAAAAAACGGAACTCTTACAGGATTACTTTGTTGTCCGTCTGTCTGTCTGTCAAGAACCTTTTTCTCTGGAACGCGTGGAGGTAGCATGCTGAAATTAATATCAAATACTCAAGCCTGCGGTCCCTTGAAGCTGTGAAAAAAATCAACCTTCTAAGTCAACGCAATCGAAAGATACAGTCATTAAAAATGCTATTTCCATACAAATTTCCGAAATCCGAAAACACTTCCAGTTGTCCTAGAAACTTGAAATTTGGTATGAAGGTAGTTCTTATAGCACCACTAACCACTCCAAAAAGTCTCAAAATCTGAAATTTTTATGTCTGTAGATTTTAAAGACCAATATAAGTTGACCCCACACTGCATACATTTTACTTAGGGGCAGGACTCTGCTAACACTGGACATTTTAAAACACTGGGGAAACCTTACCTTTTCTTAAGTGGTTTAGACACTCAACCCTTGACGGTTCACTAAAACGCATTCTACATAGTAGTAAGGATGAAGATCTGCTGTTAAATATATAGAAACCATTAAGGTAAGTACTTATTTGTTATGGATAGAGCATAGTACATAAACATTATAGTATGGTATGTAAGTATACTTTACGAGTAAGTACGGTACAGTTCGACGGTACTCTGACTCAACCTCATAATAGTAATTTTGACGAAATTGGAATAACCACTCTTCTTCTTCCAAGTTCATAGGTACCTACGAGGTTGAGTCAGTCAAAGTAGAGTTGTGAAACAAACTGTTGAGCGTGGGGCGTGGGGCATACCGCAATGCTGGCGTCCAGCAACATGGACCAGTTATGCCGCTTGAAGAAGCTCACGGTGCTGTACTGCGAGGCGCGGCCGGAGGCGGCGGCGGGGTCGGCCGCCGGCTGCTCCTCACGCACCGTGAGTGCTTTGTCCGCCATCACACTTATCGTACTAAGTTCTTGCTCCTAGAACATTTTAAGTTACTTTATAAACTCAAGTTGACGTTTTTTGCTATTAAGTAATTTATGTACAAAGTATATTACGTTCAAATCATCAAAAGCCCCATTGGCGATTATCTTTCCTTTGTCCATTACAACGATTTGGTCCACTGATTTCATAAACTGTAGTTGATGCGTTACCAGCACTACGGTTTTGTTTGCTAGGTATCTGTAAACGTGATATATCTAGTTGAATTTTTTTGAACTGAGCTCATCCACTTAGCAGTAGGTAGGTAATTTATTGAATCAGGCGTTACTTTGCGGAGGTCCATATTTATGAACTAAAAAACAATTACTTTGCTCACCTGCGACCACTAATGACAAATAGTTATATCTGTGCGGCAAATGTATGTTTCCATGCAACACCTCCACCTCCACTGCTACACGAATCAACACATGCCACACAGACCCAACTATCACCACCACCACTATACTAAACGCTGACGCGTTTCGGCACTCTCCACGAGGCCATTTACGAAGCACAACAACAACCGCTCAACATGCCACCACTTCGACTACCTAAAACCACTACCTAATGGCACTGTATCTAATTCAATGTTATCACCTGCATTTGTTCTAGTAACCGCCAAACAGTTACTTACAAAAAAGATTAGAACTACTTTGCGTGTATATTGAAATTTCAACCTTATTCCACGTTGAGTAGGTTTAGGGTGGTCTAAGCGAAAATGGCATACTATGTCACCTGTGTAGTTTATAAACACTAGCCACGACAGGGATGTACCGGTATTAAATAAAGAAAAAACCTCGTGTTTAGACCTCTTTAAACCCACTCAACAAGGTATAAGGTTGAAATTTCAATATGTATACAAGCAATATACACGTCCCCTGTATCACCTCCTAAAGTTCCTACATTGTTATTCCAAACAGCATGTATAAGTAAATGCTTCAACTCCCTACGCTAAAATGTAGATAAATATATGGATATAATATTTGGTCATGAATGATGATGATTATACCTAGTGATCCAAATCATTGCGCTTTATTTACTGGCCTGTGCCTCACACCATTCCATTCCACTGACATTTCAAAAACAAACACTTTTAACACAAATTACCTTTTAATGCACCTCTCAAATATATGTTTAGCCACTTGAGTGTCCACTGCTGACAGTGGGTCGTCCAGTAGATATATATCCGCCTTTAAAGATGCAAAAAATGGGTTTTATATAAACGAGTTGGGTAGATAGACACCTAACAACCACAACATAACCTTTGGCAGTAGGCTAATTATATTCCATGTGTAATTGCAAACCCTGAATACTTAACACATTTCTGAAATCATCATGCCGAAAGTCGTTCACTGCTGGACATAGGCCTCCCCCAAGGCTCTCCACTCAGACACCGTACAGACCGGTCTTGTACTTTTCGAATCCACCACGGTCCTGCGATCTTTACCAGGTCGTCGCTCCATCTTGTTGGAGGCCTACCGACAGCTAGTCTCCCGGTCCGTGGACGCCATTCGAGAACCTTCTAACCCCATCGGCCATCAGTCCTGCGAGCAATGCGCCCAATGCCACTTAAGTTTCGCAATTCTTCGGGCTATGTCGGTGACCTTAGTTCTACTGCATCATTTCTGATTCTATCTCACAGAGAAACCCCGAGCATAGTCCTCTCCATCGCCCTCTGAGTGACTTTGAGCTTCCTTATGAGGCCCATCGTTAGCACCCACGTCTAAATCCGTAAGTCATCACTGGCAACACACTGGTCAAAGACTTTCATGACGTCAAACACTGCGGAAATTTGGACGAAAAGATACTGCGAAGCTTCCCGAACGCTGCCCAGCCGAGTCGGATTCGACGAGTGACGTCTTCCTCGAAGTTCGACCGTTTGTCCTAGGTAGACATACTTACCCAGTCGTCAACAACTTCGAGCGCAGAGCCTCCGACTATTACGGGAGTTGGCACAACATGGACATTGGACATGACTTTCGTCTTATCCATGTTTATTCTCAGGCCAACTCGGTCGGAAACTCTGCTGAGGTCAGCGAGCATAGCTCTGAGGTCCTCCATGACCACAATATCGTCGGCGAATCGAAGGTGAGGAATGTACTCGTCATTTATGTTGATGCCTCGTCCTTTCCAGTCCAGAACCTTAAAAGTATCCTCCAATGCAGCGGTGAACAACTTCGGAGAGATCAGTCCCCGCTGCAGAGGACTAGGCTTCGTGGTCTGGTCCTGTAGTCGGACGGACATAGTGGCGTTTTCGTACAAACACTTCAACACTTCGATATACCGATAGTCAACTTGGCACCGCTGGAGAGACTGCAGCACAGCCCAGTTCTCAAACGAATCGAAGTCTTTCTGAAATTATACTTCATAACTGTTGTATTTTATATAGTAAAAATTTAAAAATAAAGTGTGAACCTCTTATTTGTCCACTCTGAGGTCGAGCACGACTTTTCGAAAGCTGCGTCACGTAAAATCGAATAGTAAACGTTATGGAGTTTGTATGACGTTTGGAACAGCGCCCGCCCGTGAGCGTATTTGGAACTAAAATTTAGTAAGAGGTTTCTCGATCTCGATACGATAACCGTAACGTTACGCAGGATTCGACAAGTCGTGCTCGACCCTCTGTACTTAAAAATTAAATAACAAGTTTATACTACGAGGATCCGTAATGTGCTTGCATAGAGAACAAAATGTAACGTAACGTGTTTTTTTGTTTGGCCTTATTAGTGTTACATGAAGATTTTACTTTATACGCTACACTAAATCATGAGAAGTGAACACTGGCTATTAAGTATCTAAACAGTAAACACATAATAATATAAGTCTTCTTAAAATGCGTTCAGCATTACGGCAATCAGTTTTATATGTATATACAATGATATACAATGAAAATGTTAGTAATGTAGGTAGATAGTTAATGTCATTACATCTAAATCTTGTCGTTATGAGTTTAAAATTTGGAACATTTTCAAAAACCAATACATTTTAAATATGCCTACGATGCGAAACGTCAGCTCGGTACGTTTGTCTATGATTCCGACGAATTGAGAACCTCCTCCTTTATTTGAAGTCGGTTAAAAAAAGTAAAATTCGTGACAGGCCTTATAGCTACTAAGAAGTGCAAAATTGGAACTTCGTATCGTGCCATCCCGCTCACGCTAATATTATTTTCCCCTCGTTACCTCGGAAAGCCGTCTTTTTATCCTTTAATACAAGCGGGTAAAATCGCATTTTATCCACTAGTGGGTAAAGTAATTTGACCTGGGTGTGGAGCGTGCTTAAGTAGCTTTTAACAAATAGCAAAACGTAAAACGCTCATAATATTGGTTCTTTCGATATTAATTATCATAAAATAATTGATAAATAGTTTGAAAATATAATAAAAAATACCAAATTTAACTTTATTTAATGATTTTAAGTCATAAACCTTAAAATTTTACTATTTTTTTTACGATATTATTATTGTAAAAAAACAGTGATTCCAGTGATGAAGATTAATTTTTATGAGCTGTTTTTTTGCATGTTGCGCTTTCCTCGCTCGCCAGTGAGGTGAAAAGCTTTGTGTTGCTTTGTGGCTGCAACTGTATTTTACTTCTCGTGTGTTGAAACACTCGCTACGCTCAGGATTCTATTTTAACTCTTTTCAGGATTCTATTTTTTCTATTTTCGTGGTTCAACTATAGAATCCTTTCGCTTGCTTGTGTTTCAATTCCACACTCGCAGGTAAAATACAACTTTGCACCCTTGTATAACAAATAAATACGAGAGTCAGCGGGACGATACTATAAGAACTTCGATATTCGTATTTCGTACTAGTCCCCCAGTTGGTTATGCTTTCGACTTCTGAACCCATCTTAGAGTGCTTTGCCCCCGACTTTTACGACCCTCATGCTACATAATGAGGGTCCTTAAAGCTGAGTTTCATAATAGGACAACACGAGTGTTTTAAGGCCTAATTAAGTGGAGTTGCATACATTACTTTATCTACACACATATCATAAGTCCTCTATAATGCGTTCAAAAACCGCAGAAAATTACCAGCATTTCAGCATGTCGTCGACTGCTCGCCGCCAGCATCCACCCAGCCGTCACTAGCAGTAACGAAATGTTACTTTACTGCTGGTGGTGGTTAACGGGAGTTGGCAGCGAGCAGTGCTGAAATGCTGACATGCTGAAATGCTGGTAATTTTCTACGGTTTTTGAACGCATTATATAGAGGACTTATGATATTGTGTGTAAATTTTTTTTTTGTAATAGTTGCACAATCTATTATTAATTAGATATAATATACTTAAATATCCAGGTTCGACTTCGACTTATAAAATATGAAATTTTATGTCACGTACACTGTCGTGTGTCGTAAATACTCACATCTTTATAGACGGCTCTGGCCAAGTTGATCCTAGCCCGCTGTCCGCCACTCAGCGCCACGCCTCGCTCGCCAACCACCGTCTTGTCTCCGTGTGGGAACAGCGAAATGTCCCTCTCGAGTGCGCACACCCTGCACACTTCCATATACCGCGATTTGACAAACGACTGCCCAAATAATATATTCTGCCGCACGGAACCTACATGGTAAAGAAAAACTGCATGGTTTTAACGTTTTTTTCTACTCCTGTATTATAATCTGTCAATTAAATGGTAAAAAGTATACAATAATACCTAACTAATGTTATAAATCTGTTTCAAGTTCTATGCTCTATGGTCAAAATTCAGTAACATAATAAATAAGTAAATAACCCATACCCATACTAATTTCATTAAGTTACTCTTATTCAGTAAATTATATTATTAGAGTTTTTTTAAACTTGCGTTAGCCTCGTGATTGGTTGCTTAAACAATAGTGAGAACAGCTGTAAGCCAATCATAATTAAGGAGTATTTTTTTAAGCAAAATTCCGTAACTGAGAACATGCTGATATCCTAGCTCTGCTCTGTGTGATCTGGGCCGTATTTTATAAAGCTACAAGCTACAATTTACAAGCGGAAGTCTCATGTTTTGTCATCTTTTGTTAGAAAGAGACTTCCGCTTATAATTTGTAACTTGTAGCTTAATTAAAGACGGCCCTGCTAGTCTGTGGTACGGTACAGAGATGGAAATTAAAAAAAAAACCGGCCAAGTGCGAGTCGGACTCGAGCGCGAGGGTTCCTTACAAAGATTTCTCTGCTTTTCCCCAGTGTTTTAAGTTGTCCAGTTTTAACAAAGCCTTATGTTCTTATATTTTGCTTAGGATTTTACTGCCATCTAGTGGCGACTAGACGAACAAGCGTCAATGAACCCGCGGCCGCGCGTGAACTCGAGCCCGCGCGGCATCCACAAAGTTCTCCTATTCGACGCTAGATGTCGTTAGCAGTGGTAAACGGTGTATATTGGTATGTGACATACACGGACAAACATAAAAAATTAAGATTTTGAGACTTTTCTGAGCTACCTTCATACCAAATTTCAAGTTTCTAGGACAACTGGAAGTACCCTTTAGGTTTTTGGAAATCGGCAATTTGTATGGAAATAGATTTTTTAATGACTGTATCTTTTTATTGCGTTGACTCAGAAGGTTGATTTTTTTACGGCTCCAAGGGACAGCAGGCTTGAGTATTAATTGATATTAATTTGAGCATGCTACCTCTACGCGTTCCAGAGAAAAAGGGTCTAGACAGACAGACAGACAGACAGACAGACGGACAACAAACTATAAGGGTTCCGTTTTTTCCTTTTGAGGTACGGAACCCTAAAAACGAGTCGGCTGGTTGAATTTTACTGTTAATGCACACATTTTAATTGGCTTTATCGGATTTGTTTCGGTTAAATAGGTAAATGAAATTCTAAATGTGTACTGCCGAAGAAAAAAAGAATAATGGCACAGAGTGACGGAAAATACGCTGCTGGAAATCTGCTGAATGAAATGGGGAATTGAAAAAAGTTTGTACTTTAAAATATTTCTTATTTCTACAATGAAGCCATAGAAATAGTAGATTGTTCAACGAGGGAGGAAAAGGACCAATTTCTAGCGAGATATTTTGGCGCCCGAGTATCGCGAGGGTGCCAATAATTAGAGTTTGAAATTGGCGTTTTCCCAGAGTTAGACACCCTGCTTTTCATCTCGACTATAAGGAACGTAAAAGAAAACATAAATGTAACAAAAAAAACTGCACAAAAAAAAATATTGATTTGCTCCTCCGCGACCACAGGACAAAACACAAACAATGCTTTCGCACCAATTTCGCACTTTTTTTAATGTGGTTTTTTTTTTCTAAATTGATCGCTGGTCAGAATAATTATTGAGCTAGTCTTTATTTAATAGCTTTTATTAACTAGGTACTTTACCTTATAAATTCAATCAAGCAGTTAGACAATACCTATTCATTTATAACAGTACGCATTTTAGTACACATTTTTTGTAAAACCAGTAAGTTATAATTTTAAAATTAAAATAGTAATAGTCTGGCTCTATGTATAGGCTGAATTTACAATACCATTGCCATTTAACGAGTGTATTTTTTATTAATGTAAATTACTTTTTCGTATTTTTCTTTCATTTAAAAAGTGTAATTTACTTAGAAAAAACTACGTTAATGTCGTATTAATAATTATTGGGTATCTAAGCATGTTTTTTTATAATAGGCAACAATAATGAATAATAATAAAAAAATAAGAATTGTTCCATAGGCTGTATAGGCTGAATAGGTGTCATAGTCAGCCATCCATCCAGCGCTTGTTTTCTAATTTTTTTACTCCCTAGGGGAGCCATGCATGACTTTCCTCAGAGATGAAAAAGTAATGTATGCAACGGTACATAACTGGTCATTATACACGCGTGTGATTTATTATAAAAACTCGCCCTTCGGGCTCGTTTTATAAACATACACACTCATTATGTTACAGTTGCATAAAATACCTCGACGTTTCGGACGCGACGTTGCGTCCATGCTGGTCTCGAAGGAACTGAAGAGGCGGGTATCAACATCTTCTAGCTGCACGGTTTTCTTTAATTACCCGCACTTGGTGTTTATTTTTGGGTAATTAAGTCCCGAGTATCATGATTCATGATAATGTGTGAAAATCGCGAAAGTTTAAATTAATACACATAAATTTAAGTCAGTGACGCAAAGACGGACGCGTAACGTAAATTAATGAATTTTAAACATGGGGGCCATTTTTGGGGGTAAACTGGAAAACGAAAAAAAAAGTTTTACAAACTGTATCACGATGTATCACATGAAAGGGGCTCATTGTAAGCATTTCAAATATTTTTTAATACTTGTATTTATTTTTAATAAGATAAATAGTTTTGAAGTTAATATTTAAGAAAATAGGTAAAAATTGACCATTCCGTACCTCGAAAGGAAAAAACAGAACGTTTATAGGATCACTTGCGTGTCTGTCCGTCCGTCAAAGCCAATTTGCTCCGAAAGTAGGTATTTACCTACTGTACCAATTTTGAGTTGAAAGTTATACATATCGACCGACGGTACTCGGACTCAGCCTCGTATATAAACTTTGACGAATTTGGAATAACCACTCTAATAGACAGCAAACCTAAAGTGGTTATTCCAATTTCGTCAAAGTTTATATACGAGTACCTACGAGGTTGAGTCAGAGTACCGTCGATTTATTATAATGAAGTCGATGACCCAAAGACGAACGTGTACAACGTACCTAGTTACCCATATAAATTAATTAATTTTGAACACGAAGGCCACTTTCGGGGGTAGATTCGATAACAAAATAAAAAGTTTAGCAAATCGTTTGACAAATCAAATGAAACTGAGAAACAATTTTTTCTGTAATGTATTTTTTTATATTAATAGGTAGTTTTGAAGTTATTTAAGAAAAAAAAAAACATTCCGACGAATTGGGAACCAACCTCCTCCTTTTTAGAGTTCCGTACCTCAAAAGGAAAAAACGGAACCCTTATAGGATCACTTTGTTGTCCGTCTGTTCTGTCTGTCTGTCTGTCTGTCCGTCAAGACCCTTTTTCTCTGGAACGCGAGGAGGTAGCATACTGAAATTAATATCAAATGCTCAAGCCTGCGGTCCCTTGAAGCTGTGAAAAAATCAGCCTTCAAGTCAACGCAATCAAAAGATAAAGTCATTAAAACCGGGCAAGACAGTGTCGGACAGTGTATCTCGATAGTTCTCCTTTTAAATTCACTATAATATACACTACTGCTCTGATTTTTTTCACATTTTCAAATATGACAGTTTCTCTGGTAGAAAGGGTAGGGGGGGGGGGGGGGGGGACACTGGGCTCCAACAAAAATGAGCACTTCAAAGCTAAATATTTCGCGAACAAATAACTTAATCGAAAACTGATCTTCGAGCACCCCTAATATTTTTGAAAGACCTATTCAACGATACTCCACACTGTGGGGTAAAATCTACACTAATAATATTATAAAGAGGAAAGATTTGTACCTATTTTTGTATGTTTGTATGTTTGTAATGAATAGGCTCAAAAAGTACTGGGCCGATTTAAAAAATTCTTTCACCAATAGAATGCTACATTCTTCCAATTTGACATAGGCTACATTTCATTTTAAAAAAAAATAGGGATAATTGCTAAAATTTGAACAATGTAACCGAAGGTGTAGAAAAATGAGTCTTAAAATGTCTTTCGTTGAATGCGCTGCCGAAACTATTAGCGATAGAACAAAATAATGTACAACAATATTGAAGAACATCATAATGTCTACAAAAAACTCCGCGGTAGCATATGTCCAACTATTGTAGTTATGTCACTACAACAACTTTTTTCATTTTATAATTGTCTACCCCGTGCGAAGCCGGGACGGGCTGCTAGTAATCAAATAAAAAAATCATCCCCACTTTACGTGTAGGGGAGGTACCCCAAAAAAAATATTTTTAAAGATTTTATCCCAGCACTTTTTCGGCCTAATTAATATGTGTATGTATGCAAAATGACTGCTTTCTAGTACCAATAATCTCTGAGCTATGCCGCGGACAAATTTCGGAAAAAAAACTTACATAAAAAAAGTTCTTTAACTACTTACCTAATAAGCACTTGGCGACTTTTGCTGCTGACTGTACAACCTGTATTTCTGTGACCCTAACACGACGGATTTTGTAATGTTTTTTTTTTTTTATAATACGAGGGTCCTCTTTGAGGGGCAAATCAGAATAAAAAACCGGACAAGTGCGAGTCGGACTCGCGCACGAGGGTTCCGTAAAAAGATTTTAACGCTTTTCCCTAGTGTTTTAAGAAGACCAGTGTCAGCAGAGTCCTGCTCCTAAGCAAAATTTACGCAGTGTGGCGTCAACTTATATTGGTCTGTGAAATTATACAGACAGACATAAAAATTTAAGATTTTGAGAATTTTCTGAGTGGTTGTGCTATAAGAGCTACCTTCATACCAAATTTCAAGTTTCTAGGACAACTGGAAGTAGTACCCTTTAGGTTTTCAGATTTCGGCAATTTGTATGGAAATAGCCTTTTTGTATGACTGTATCTTTTGATTGCGTTGATTTAGAAGGTTGATTTTTTCACAGCTTCAAGGGACCGCAGGCTTGAGTATTTGATATTATTAATTTCAGCATGCTACGTACCTCCACGCGTTCCAGAGAAAAAGGGTCTTGACTGACAGACAGACAGACGGACGGATAACAAAGTGATCCTATAAGGGTTCCGTTTTTTCCTTTTGAGGTACGGAACCCTAAAAATTAACTTCTGCAAACTGCATCGTAGCACGGAACCTTCTTCGCGCACATTTAAGTCGCCTTGTTCGGTTCTTTTATTAATTACTTAAGTAAAACTTAAGTAGACGAACCGCTTCTGACGCGCTATGACGCGTAACATTGTGTATTATGTGACGCGGAATAAGTTGCTGGCTCTCACGCTCACGCTATAAAAGCGAGCACGCGACTTATGTCTCTCGGGACATCCCACGTACCTAGTTGTTGAGCGAAATGCTCCACAGCGTATCGCTCCAATAGCTCAAAGTTGGTAAAAGGTTACCGACGAAAAGCCACGGCTCCTGGCTAGCGTAGCTCACGCTGCCGGCCGCCTCCAGGGAGCCGCGCGCGCACGGCAGCTCGCCCAGCACCATGTGGAGCAGGGTGGACTTCCCCGATCCTACTGCTCCGATTATGGTCGTCAAAGAACCAGAAAAGATCTAGTGACAAAAACGAATTACTTAGTGAAAAACGTTTTCTTTCAGGGCCTACTTAATAAGAAAATACACATAAATTTACCTGTAGGCTAATGTCCTTGACGTCATCTTTGTCGCTCGACTTAATCCAGCGGCTAGAGGCGCTATCAAATCTAACTTTGACTTGGTCCTTACGTAAATCTACAACATAGAGGTATACCTAAAAGTTCAAATCAATGACAACGTACAATTTAGATACTTATAGGACGCTGTCAATGCCACTGTCTGTTCGTTTCATTTAATTAAAATATTTTATGTGCACCTTTAATTTTTCTGCTTCTTGAGGTTCCCGCTTCAGAATTAAGTTGGCGAGGAGGCGGAATGGGATCAACTGAAACGTTGATAAATATTACGTACCAATAATAGGATTAATGCAGGTAGCACACCTCCGCCGCGAAACGCGAAATCGATGCAGGATCATAAGAATAAATAATAACATAGTAGAACGGAAACTCCCGCTCCGGACGTGCTCAAGGTCACGATATTAGAGTATTCGTTAAACAGACTACTCAGTCATGCTGTTACAGCCAGCGTCGCCGCACGCGCGTTTGGTTGTTTATAATTTGGTTGTAATAGTTTTACGTGAACCTGTATGTATTTTGTTTTATATTTGTAGGTAAGTAATACTTATTTAAATCACCTTAAATAGCTTCATTTGATATGGCACTCATATTAAATTCTTATTTAGAAGTGTCTATAATTATGTAGGTACGTAATGATTTATAAATCTCATATTTTGTAAAACTGGAATAAAATAATGATTTCAAAGCAAAGGAGAACGTATATCTTAGTGATATTATCTTTAGACGTAAGTACCTAGTATTTAACAGCAAGCAACCCTAGCATCACGCCTGGATGACAGAGGGGTGTAAGGACGTGAAGGGGGAAGTAGGTAGGTCAAAAGAGATTCCGTTCTACTATGTTATTATTTATTCTTATGGCAGGATGCAGGGCCGTCTTACACCACGCAGAGGTCCCTTTTTAGTAAGCAATAAAGAGATATCGAAAACACCAAATTCTAGCTTCGGTATTTGGGGGCCCGTGCCCTTATGGTAAAGACGGAACTGAATCGATGCCAAACTTAGTGATGGGCGAGTCGAGTTGTCTGAATCGGATGATCCGAATCAGACGCTATGAACCCGCTTCGAACCAAGTTCCTTCGCAACTCGAATCAACTCGACTTGCCGGTTCGAATCGCGCAACCGCAACGTGCACCCAACTCGATTGACTCGGCCTGATACGAATGCGAATGCGAGTTATGCGAGTCGCCAACTCGGCGACTCGTATACGCCAACTCCAATACGCAGAACTCGACTCGACTCGCCGACTCGCGGACTGAGCGAACGCCATCCGGTTGATCCGAGTCGAGTCAACTCGTATTCTGATTCGAGTTGGAAAAGGGTCGACTCGTAACATCGCTAGCCAGACTATCCTGACAGTCCCTGTATCCGACGTGTCCCTGTATCCTGCAGTTTAGCGTCGTTTCACGGAGGAGATGTGCTACCTGTGACCTTTCCTCGTGAACAAAAGTCGAAATAGGTCTGTATGAAACCGCTGAGTCTCAACTCTACTTTATTAACTTTAGTCAGAACGATCACCTACCTACTTAGTTAGTGCAAGTCAAAGTCACTTATACATGTGTATGTACTAGCTAAAAACCAGGCTTCGCTAAAGCAACTTATTTAACTAGAGATTATTGTTAGGTAGGTACTTTTATTAGGGTTCCATATCCAAAATGACAAAAACGGGACCCTTATTTAGGTTGAGATTTAGGTATGTCATAGGCATTTTACTCAAAAACTACAATATATGTCTATTTGAAGTAATTTGGCTGTGTTGGCTGCAAGATGGCGAATGACTGTTAACATTTTTTACTCAATTAGTGCTAGGCCATAGAACCTTAGGCTTTAGAGGATTATTTTACGTTTCTTTTGTAAGGTTTTTTTTAAGGCGGTTTTACTTTTTTGTTAAAAGATTTTTATTTCACAACTTTATGTTGATTTAACATTTTCAGAATTATCCTCCAACTCCTAACCATTAAGGAGTTGCACCTTCCATCATCAGGTCATCAACATGAGATATGATGACTACTGGACGCAAATACTTGAATAACCTTAGAAAAAAAACCGGCCAAGTGCGAGTCGGACTCGCGCACGAGGGTTCCGTAGAAAGATTTTAACGCTTTTCCCCAGTGTTTTAAGAAGTCCAGTGTTAGCAGAGCCCTGCTCTTAAGCAAAATGTACGCATCAACTTATATTATTAGTCTGCGAAATCTACAGACAGACATAAAAATTTAAGATTTAGAGTCTTTTCGGAGTGGTTGTGCTATAAGAGATACCTTCATACCAAATTTCAAGTTTCTAGGACATCTGGAAGTACCCTTTAGGTTTTTGGAAATCGGCAATTTGTATGGAAATAGATTTTTAATGACTGTATCTTTTCAATTCAATTTTTGGGATAATAATGGCCCCATCGATCAGTGCGATGATTCCGCCAATGTCGAGGTTGGATAAGACACTGCCAACGACCTGTATCTTTTTGATTGCGTTGACTTAGAAGGTTGATTTTTTTACGGCTTCAAGGACAGCAGGCTTGAGTATAATTGATATTAATTTTAGCATGCTACCTCTACGCGTTCCAGAGAAAAAGGGTCTTGACAGACAGACAGACGGACAACAAAGTGATCCTATAAGGGTTCCGTTTTTTCCTTTTGAGGTACGGAACTCTAAAAATATATGAAACACATTATACGTGCCTATAAAATTTGATTGTCACCCTCGATTTCCCTGGGATCCCACCATCAGATCATGACTTGGTGACAATGGGACCACCTCAGGAGTATACCCTTTCGAATAATTATTTAACAATTTCAGAATTATCCTCCAACTCCTAACCGTTAAGGACTTTTACCTTCCATCATCAGCTCATCAACATGAGATGATGACTACCAGACGCAAATACTTGAATAGCCTTAGAAAATATATGAAACACATAATAGTACGTGCCTATAAAATTTGAGGGTTGGCCTCGATTTCCCTGGGATCTCATCATCAGATCATGACTTGGTGACAATGGGACCACCTCAGGAGTACCTTTACTCTACTTACCCTTTCGAATAAAAAAAGAATTTTCAAAATCGGTCTACAATGGGGATGTACCAGTTTTTGACAACCTATGCTAATTCAAAAAACCATTTC